>JAFDUT010000021.1:206866-347163 GCA_017309665.1 Coelopa frigida
AAATAAAAAAAAACAACTTTCAAGCATACTGTTGCTCCCATCGAAAGTCAGAAAGCGATATCGACAGTTATGAAAACTTTTAGGATATGAAAAAGTTTTGTCCAGTTTTAAGGCTCGCTCAAACAGATGCTGTACGGTGCGGTAACCGCATTTATGATGTGACAAAAAGAAAAAATTTACTGTAAAAATTGGTTAATAAATTTAATTTGCCTATAAATACAAAAAATTCAACGTCAGAAAATTTCAAAATTATTGAGTTTATTTAGTTATTTCAAAAAGCTATGACAACAAGTGCTTAAATTTCATATACGATAAGGTACCGTACCGCATCTGTCTGAATGTCTCGGCGTGTACCGAAACGGCACAACTCACGTTATTGTACCGCCCCGTACAGTACTCCATACCTTAAAGGTACGCTCAAACAGATGCGGTACGGTACGGTACCCGGATTTACGATATGCGGTACATATTTCTATTGCTGTTATGGGAGTGCTCACACAGGTGCGGTACGGTATTCCGGTACGCAGCGTTCAAAAATCGTACCGCAACCGACACAATTGATCGCGGTACAGGCAGCCATATTTGTTTGAAGGGAGAGAAGAGAGAACATACAAGTGACAAATATAAAAATTACACTAACAATTTTTAAACAAAATTTATTGTATAACGTAAAAAAAATTAAAAATTATTGAGTTAAGTTTTTTATTTCAAGAAACTAGAGAATTTCATATACGATATAGGCCGTATGCCTCTGCGGGTACTGGTACCGCACAACTCACGATATTGTACCGTACCGTACCGCATCTGTTTGCGCACACCTTTATTCTCGCATCGTGTGGCCAACCTTTTACAGTGATTATAGACATAAACCAAAAAATAACTTTGAAGCGTACTGTTGCGCCCATCGTTTGAAAATCAGCGAAAAGCGATGTCGCCAGTCATATCAAGTTCTGTCTGCATTCACACTTGTGCACTTTCAAAGGTTTCCATAGGCTGTGACACTACTGTTTGAGAGCGGAAAACGCTGTTTCCCGGCACATCGGTTTGTGCTGTTGCAGACTTTGGACCTTTAGGTTCAGTCAAACATAATGCAAACAATTTCATACAAATTTAAATTTTTAAAAAATCAAAGAATTTGTGTTTTAAAATTCAAGAGAAATTTTTTAAGAAATTTTTGTTGATGATATTTGGAAAACAAATATTTTAATTCTAGCTTTTTTAGAGCATTTAAAAGTGAAAACTGTAACAATCAAAACTGGAAAGTCTTGAGAGCTAAAAATTACTTCCAAAAACAATATAAATTATTCAGTATAACAATCATTAATACATTAAAATATTATTTGCATTTCATAATATTAATTTTATTAAAAATACTAATATTGATAAATAATATATTCAATGAATATTAAGAATTATAACAAATAAGACGGCTGGACCTAAGAGATCCGTTTGAGTATTAATTTCACAATATGCACCTGATTTTTAAACTAAGAAAATTGTATATTTTATATATTATTTTTTTTAAATTGAAAAGAAATAATTTTAAATTTCGAATTTCAGTATTTATATCTTGTAGTGACCCGCATTCAAGAAGTAGTTTGGAAATATATTTGTTACTTTTATTAGGTTGGAAACCTTCTTTGTTTTTCTTTGGTTTAGCTTTTTGTTTAGTTTAAATTTATGTACAATAATTTCGAACAAATCTGATAAACGTCAAATTTGCGCTTTTAATTAGTTGACGCTATCTCGAGTGCACTGAATATTCCTTATCAGAGTCACCTCCTGAGTCGTTACATCTACCAATATAATTAACCGGTCCTGCCGGACCTTTCGGCACTTTGAGACATCTGAAAACATATTAGGGGTATTCACACTGACCGTGGTATTGTGGTAATTCACGTGCATTTCATTAAATATTTAAATATTAATAAAATATTTCTCACGTAACTATTTTTGAATTGAATTTCTATAGCGGCGTTTTCAAGGTTTCGTTTTAACCCTAGGATGGGTAACTGGGCCTGATGAGACCCCACAGAAAAAAAATTGAGTCAATTGGGTTTAGTTGGTAGAAGGAATTTTTTTTGACTATGTCAACATCGATGTGTTGCTCATCCTAGGGTTAAGCACATGTTGATAAAGAAAATGTGAAACATGTTGTGCTTATGCGATTTTACCAGTGCCTCTGAATATCGAAGCTTAGGAACATTCTCATTCTCACGAGTAAATTAACATTCATATTTTGCATAACATAACGTAGATGGACCCCTTATCCCGGCGCGACGGTTCAGTGTGACAGCGGACCCATCTGATAATATTGTTAATATTACAAAAAAACATAACAGTTTTAAAAGAGAAAATAATACGCACTGTATAATGCAAAATTCGGATGATTTTAAATTTTTACCTTCATAGTTCGGACAAATTTTTTTTTATATTTTATCACTTTCTAAAGCGGATTAATTTCATTTTGTCCCAAATTTCAGAGTGCAATAATAGTTAGTTACATTTTGCTTACAGAATACAATTACTGCTACATATTTTATTAAAAAGTAAATATGATGTCGGTGTGGTTAAAGTTTAAAAAATGCTGTTTAATTCATAGATTTAGCATGGCAACGCGTTGGAGAATAAAATTTTCATAAAGCTGGTGTGCATTATAACCAAAAACATCATCGTGCTGGGTGACGAAGATATAATTATTCTTAAATTTTTTTGCCATGAACTGTTTGATAGCTGATATGCTGATATCAAATCCAAAATATTAATTTCCGTAATGACTGAAAAATATATAATGACATGTGAAATAACAAGAAAACATTTAATTTTATAAAGAAATATAAATATTATAAGAAAAATATTTTCATATCCACTATTTAATCCACTCTATGTATACACATGCCAACGTGGCAACGCGCTTAATACGGCGCGAACAAAGCGAACAAACGAATTCATTGTGGAAGTATTTTAACTAAAATTAAATAATGTAAAAGAATAGACAGCGAAGTTTCATTTCTTTCCCGTGTACTCTGTAAACGGCTGATATTTCTATGTTAAATACGAAAACAAATGCTCTGAAATGCAGGAAATGGAAGCAGGAGTGCCACAAGACAGTGTACTAGGACCATTATTATATGTGTTATACACTGGATACATACCAGTGCCAACAAGAAATGACGATATGATAGCGACTTTTGCAGACGATACTGTAATGCTTTCTTCACATAAAAACATCGACAACGCAACAGCAGCACTACAAGACACACTAGGATGGTTCAATACCTGGGGTATCCAAATAAATACTGAAAAAACAGTACAAGTAATTTACACAAACAGAAGACACGAACCAAAACACTTGACAATAAATCACGAAAATATTAAAATTGATACAAAAACAAAATACCTTGGAATGACTATAGATTCAAAGCTGACGTGGAAAAGCCATATAGTACAAAAGCGAAACGAAGTGAAGAGCAGACTCAGACAACTTAATTGGCTCCTAGGACAACAATCGAAGCTATCTCTACAAAATAAAGTTCTAATATACAAAACAATAATAGCGCCAATATGGAAATATGGCATAGAAATATGGGGCACGGCTAGTAAGACGAACATTCAGACAATGCAACGAGTACAATCCAAAATTCTCCGAACAATTACTAACGCTGAATGGTACATACCTAACGAAGATCTACATAGAGACTTACAAGTTGACACAATAGAAAACACCATAAGAAAACGCAGCACAATTCACATGCAGTGTCTCCACGGACACACAAACAACGAGATAAGAAACCTCCCCTTGATAGAGAAACGGCTGAAGAGACGCACACCAACTGATCTACCAACCAACCAACTTCTAAATAAATTTTAAAACATTCAAACATCCACAAAATTTGTAAAATAATATTTAATATAAATATTGATTTCAATTACTAAATACTTCCACTCTGTACAAATAATTACTTAATGTCAATAGATACACCTATAAACACAGGAAATTAAAAAAAAATCGGCTGTTGTTAAATTTGGGTTTTTCTGAGGTTATGTATTTTATGATAACCCGGAACAAATTTTTTGATATCGGAATTCTTATTTCTTTGTTGCTTATGTATAATTCTTTGGTTAGGTTCTTGATCATCGGATAAATAAATATTTAAGAAACACGAAAATAAATAAATAAAATTGCATTCCAAACTAATTTATTTCGGAAGCAAAACACCTAGAGCTATATTCGAAAGGGGTATCGTTATTTTTATCGCTGCAGCGATTCCCAAGACCGAAGTGCATGAACAATTCTTCCATCTGCTCTCAGTTCTTTGTCTGCAATGAAGAGTATGGTCCTGCATTACGTACACAGTAGCCCCTTTTCATATCCTGAAGTTTTAATTTTATGGCCTCACAACCTGTTATTTAGTTGCGGCGAGCATCGAGAAACATCTAGTGATGTACCCGATGTGTATCTGCCAGACGATCTCTTTCCCTTATGTTATTCAACTGATGCTTGCATATTATATCCCAGGAGACTTGGTTCTGATGGCGGCTTAATTTGTTATATTTATTCAATATTTATTAATTTTATTGCATATGAGTTAAAAATTAATAGATAATGTATATTTAGGATTTAATAATTTTATGTTTGGATAAATTTGAATATGCGAGTATTAGAAATACAGTAAACACAATTTTATAATGCAAAATAAAGAAGGGCAAGACAAAATAACCTTCACATACCGAATTAACCGAATTCAATTCTATAATTCGTTAGAATCAACAGTGTTTAGTAGAAGATTCACCTGTTTTCTATAAATGCGTCCGAAAAATACTTTCATCCCTTAAGTGAAGAACATATTCGAGACACACATACGTACACATCATTATATACCAACATTGAATTGTGTGTTTGAATTCGTAACATCTGACTTGGACTCAGGTTCCACTTGTCGTCAAGTAACCCAGCAGGTGAATATTGAATATTTGCGTTCATCAAGAATGAGAAACATAAGTAAAGCGGACCCAGCCTACCTGTGTTCAAATATATGGAACCTGTGGGTACCGTCTATGAAGTAAAAAATCACCTGTCTCGATTTTACTTCCTCTCTTGCTCGTCTTACTCGAAGATTAATGATAATGAGGTTATGTAACGATTACTTTAAAAAATTACATAATTTTGTTTATGTCGTACATTATATACATTTATTTGTATTTTAAGTACATATGCCTTCCAAATAGAAGGAGTAGTAGTGTTTTATAAAAATATAATATATATCATAAATATGTCGGGTCCGATCACAGCCTCAAAAATATACATTTTTATTTACGGGCTACACTTCTTGGTGAAAATTGCAAACTCTCAAAAATAAGATTTGCTTCGAAAGCTTCTCACTCCCGCCAACAAAGTCTAAAATGAGTTCTCATGTGAGAAAAATACTACAAATATATATACTACTATACTATACTATATATAAATATATATATATATATACTATACTATATACTATACTATACTAAATATATACTACTTTTTAACGATTTAATACGACCTTTTTTCCTTTTCAAGTCATAAAATTATTATAATATGAAAGGTATATTAAACATACTCACATACACCTGTAAGGTTTTTCTAGTCTTTATAAGACTATACAATTTTATATATCAAAGCTTACATCTTATTGGTAAACGAATACCTGTCGCACATCTTTTTTCAGCTCTCCCATTGGTTGTTCAGTATATTATCTAAACGCATTGTAAAACTATGCGATTATATAGTATTGTTGACAGTGTTTCTTTATTAGTGGGCACACAAAATTACTTATTTATAAGGCATTATTTACAAAGTAATATTTATTTGTATTTTACTATCATTGTAATTATTGTTTCTTTATTTTCTTAAAATACAAATATTTCTTATCTGCTAATATGTGTATATTCTAGCAATGATTGTCATTAATAAATAAAATTGAATGTTAAGTAAGATGAAAATGTAACTCAGATATTGTATTTGACTTTAAGAAACAACCACATTAGTTACATATATTTATGTCTATAATCTACTATATACAGATTGTAACTTTACACACAGATTAACAGCAATACTTCTAGAGGAGGAGTTAAACAGCATAAAAAGTCAATACTGAGTAAAAAGAAGAGAGGAGTTTATTAGTGTACTGGATAAACACTTAAGAATGACTTCGGATAAAATAAAATCATGAATGGAATTCGAAAAACAGGTTGTTCTTCTGTTGCATATGTAGACTGGTGTCAGGTGGCCCCAATATAAAAACTTCTCAATTTTACCTGTTGAAAAGAATTGTGCGAGAAAGAGAGTGTGAGATTCACTTCATCTCACGATTGTGATATACGATTGTGTTAGATACAGTGTGAGTGAGTGAGTGGTGGTCAAATGCATGGAAGCACTTCAGTTTTCAAGAGCCACAACAACAATAAAAATGAAAACAACCGGAGGTGTCTACGTTATACGTACGCTGCTCTCAAAACGATCTTATGAGTGAATAAGAGTATGCTCAGAAGTAAGGTGAAGCAAAACCGGGAGACGGTAATACTTTCTTAAGCCGCATATGTACACACTTCCTTGGTCAAGTCAAGTTGCTACTACCTGTTAGCATAGGCTATCGATCGATTAAATGAACGTTGTGTAATGTTGATCTGGTTTTGGTATTGGCGTAGTGAGCAGGGCTCACCATAATATACGAGAGTGGCTGTTCATACGGTTTGTCCGGCAATTGGTGTTGTGTTTCATGTGCGTGCGCTATTTAGTATCAGAAGGTCATGGTCCTGTCCCGCTAGTACTAGTACTAGTTCCACGATCAAATAAATGGAGCTTCTATCTATAGCATAAATAGTTAAAAAGTCATATTAAAAAAATTTGAAAATTCTACATTTATTTGAAAATACTTAAAAATGGAAACGTGTGTTTTAATACCCCAAGAATTTTCTTTGACTGTGACATCGTTGAATAATACAAATGAATCCGTTATCACTGTGTGGACGAATAGTTCTATTGAAAAAGGTACTATTTTTTATCCTTTCCAAGGCACCGTAAGAACAGATAAACTGGATATGGATAAATGTTATACAATTGAAGATGTAAGTAGAAGATTTTACTTATTCCGCGTTTTTTGTTATATTTTTTAGGGTGTGAATGAGTGTGTCTTTAAATTGTCTTACATGCGCATAATATAGTTCAATTTAACGACGGGAATTTCAATTTGAATTGCGAATTTCGGTTTGTTCACTTTCAGTTAAACTAGAGTCAGTAGGGAGCATTTCGTGGACAAGATCGGGAACTTCAGCAGCTCAAAGTGCATTTTGTTAACCAAACTCTCGGAGAGCATTCATTTCATACGAATTGTCTCTCTAAATTTTAGATGCGGGTTTCTGTCTCTTTGAAGCTTATGTCATTCAAAATTGAAAACAAATTCTAATTATTGGCCTATTTTAAACAAAAATTTAAAATATTTTGAATATATTTTACAAGTATCTCAAGAAATCTGTAAATCGAAAGGGTGGAATTTATGTTTCTCTAAAGTATACGAAAATAATTTAAATATACTTTGACACTTTTCTTTCAAGTTTTGAAATAATTTTTATATATTTTGGCAATTAGAGCAAATATCCCAGGGAAATTCTTAATGGGCTTAAATTTAATTAAATGGTTCAGGAATGAACTTAATTTGAACAAAACCAATTTTTAAATGTAGATTTTAATTGGACTGCGTTTTTAAATGTAATTTAAATACATTGGCCATTTAAGGAATTTAACTGGAAGTGAACAAAACGGACCATTTGACATGTCACAATCCTAAAAAAATGAAATGCTCAAATAATGTTGAAATTTTCTCAAAAAAAATAAGAAAAAAATAGCTGATGTCACCCTAACAAACTAGATAATCTTCAATGAAAAGCTTAACAGAAGCTAAAAAAATACGATTTCCATTTTTTAATCAAGAGTATATTATTTGATATAATGGGCGCAGAAGATATATTATAGCTCTTATTTATAAAGATATGGTCATTTTAGAGTTAAATAAAATGACATATAAAAATTAAAACGCCTTCCCAGTAAATTCCAAGTAGCAAGTACAAGTGACTAGACCGTGACGCTCTGGTGGTTCTGTAAGACAATTGAAATATTTATGAAGTTTACTCTCCCATGACGATGTGAAAATCTTCAAGAAGTTCCCACCACGTCTTGAGGGCTTCAGTTAAGTGAGGGTTTATTCACATTCTCGAAGTCACGATATACACAAATTATTTGTCCATTTCAATACAATATAATGCAGGTAGAATCCGACATTTCATGAAAGTGCTTCCTCTCATTAATTGTGTTCATAACCGTAACTGACCACAGATAGAAAAACTAAAAACTATAGTTCAAAAAAGAAGAACATATTTTAAATTCGATGCGCATACAGTTATGGTTTTTATTTTCAAAGTAATAATAAAATTGTGAAGTAAATGAATTAGAATAATTGTACAGTAAGAATCCGGCTTATTCTTTATTTTCTCGCCTCAATGGTTTTTTTTTAATATTGATTGGATCATTTTGAAATATAAAATTCAGTACTTATGTACCGCAGTTGCGTTGAACATTTTGTTTAATTTTTTTGCTCATCTGTGAATTCTGAATTTTATTATTCGACCTATCAAATCATTCTCAAACATTCGCAAACATGTTTATGCTGTTCAGTTCGTTATCAGAAGATTATCAGTTACTAACTCTCAGTTAAATTCAATAAATGGCAAATAGATTTAAATGGCATTTAAAAATAACAGCCCAATTAAAATCTACATTTAAAAATTGGTTTTGTTCACCGCTAATGAAATTTAAAGCACAGTTAAGAATTTCCTTGGGATAATTGCTGTAAAAAAAAATATCAAAATTATTTCAAAATTTGAAGGAAAAGTGTAAAAGTATATTAAACTTATTTTCAATTTTGTATGAAAACAGGTGTTATTTGACATATGCTTCAGAGAATTATAAATTCCACCCTTTCGATTTACAGATTTCGATTTCTCTGAGATATTTGTCGAAATATATTCAAAATCTTTTCAATTTTGAAAAAAATATGTCAATAATTAGAATTTATTTTCAATTTTGAATGACAGAGAATTCGTATGAAATGAATGAAACTCTTTGAGAGTTTTCGATAACAAAACGCACTATTTGAACTGCTGAAGTTCACGAGCTTGGCCACGAATACATATCATATTCCACATGGCCACTTTATTCCACTTTTAAATTCTGATACTTGTCGTAAGCATTCATTCTTTCATTCACAATTTTTTTTTTTTCTATTTCAGAATAAATTCGAAAATTATTATTAAATGTCACTATTGTCAGTTTAACTGTGTCAGTTTAATTTAAATTGAAATTCCCCATTTAACTGTCCTTAACTGACAGTTAGCAATTATCGCAATTAAAGCCATAAGTCAGTTAGCTACCTGGAGAATCTCCATTTAAAAACCTTAAATGGAAGAGAACAAAACGGATATTTCAAATTTCCTATTTAAATTGCGAAGTTAAATTTAACTGGAAGGGAATAAAACGGCCATAAATTAAATAACTTTACACTTAACGAACTGAAATAAATGATCGATACAAGTTCGATATAGACCATTTTCTTTTTAATAGAGGAAGTAATGTGGTACAGGCGACTAATGTGGTACTGGAGATTATTTTGAAACTAAAAGTCCTGGCTCAAAGCTGATTATTTAATTAGTTGTGTATTTCGAAAAAAGTCCACAAAAACGATAACGATGTAAAATCGTGCCCGCGTGCGGTGGTACCGGTGCCCGCAGAGGCTTGCATATAGATGCGGTACGATACTATATCGTATATGAAATTCTCTCTCTCGTTGTCATAGTTTCTTGAAATAACAAACTGAACTCAATAATTTTTAATTTTTCGACTTTGAATGTTTTTGTTTCTCCTAATATTTTTTGACAAATAAAATTTTGTTTAAAAATTTTTAGTGTCAATTTTATTTTTGTTACTTGTACGTTCTCTCTTCTCTCTCTTCAAACAAATATGGTAAATACGGGTACCGTATCGTACCGCATCTGTTTGCGCATACCTTACTACAACAACTCAGTTCACGAAAAAAGGTTATGCATCATGAAAAACCTTACGAACAATTTCTAAACATTTTTTATTTACAAACTGCGGTTAATGTGGTACACGTGAGGTCCTTGCTTATAAAAATGACCTGCAAACCGGTATTAAAAAATTTGCCCACCCCATTTTTACAATGTCACTTTTTGAGATTTTCAGATTTTTTAACAATTTTTTCCAACATACGAGAAACCCGGTCAATATCCTATATGGACTATTGTGGAGACCTTTATATTTAAACATTTATTGAAAGTAGGTAATCTGAAGTTTCAAAGCCATATGTCGTATGTAAGACGTCATAGGCCCATCGTCATCTACAGGTTTATTGGGAGGATACATTTACCAGAAACTTCAAGTTCCCTTTAAAATTTATAACACAAGTTACCGGGGTATTACCAACATGAACAGAATATACGGGATTGAACACATATTCTCCATCTGCGTCAATACCCCTAATAAGGGTATTACACGATACATCTTGATGTACATCATCATCATCATTGTAACGGTAAAGTTGGGAGAAACAATTAAGGTATGCATCACACAGACGATGATCGCAACATCTCATAGAAAAAATCAAAAATGTTTGATATTTGGCTCTGATCATTGATCTCTCGCTCTCATTTATACTCTCATCATAGATAAGAAGATGAGAAACTCTTGACAGTTGGGTCAAATCGTGTTCACATACAGTATCCGTGTGTCCACCTCATAAACTTCAAATTATTAGAACTACCAGATGTTTCGACCACAGATTTGGTACACATCGTGGTGAATTCATTACAAATATTATAATTTTACATGGACAATAATAACAATATGTTACTGAGTTAGTAACTAAAACTATTTCCAATTGTTCATAAATATAAATGTTTGCATTTTTAATACAAATGTTAAAACAAATACAATATTTCCTAAAGTTCACTTAAAGTTCCCTTTAAAAAAAGTGGCAATACTGTTGGTGAAAAAAATGTCAGCAGTTTATGTATTTCTGTACAATTTCCTGAAAACGATTTTGTTAAAAAATCTAAAAACTGATACTTCAATTATAATCTAATTGAAAGGTTTAGGGAGTAAGCAGGAGTTTAGTAGAGTTTATCCTAATTTTTTAAATACTGCTCTTTTCATTAGAATTTAATTAAGTCTGTAGTTCAATCTGTAGAAATTTATAAAAACGATAAACTGACAAACTGCGATCAACACAGGAATCGAAAGTGGGAACATGCCTGGTATAAAAGGTTCGATTTCAGAAAATCTAAATTATATTTTAGAAAATCGAATATCATTTTTAGACAACTCAAATTCAATTTCAGAAATTAGAAGTAATATTCCTAAAAATTCAATTTCCATTTCTGAAAATAGCCAATTTCCAAAAACCCAGATTCGATTCAGTGTATTGTTTTAAAAAATATATTGATTAAACAATTATTCTACATCAACAAGATGAACCGAATAAGCTGTTTAGAGTTCCATATGTAAATTGGATAATAACATCAGGGACTATACATAAGTATTTATTTATTGATATATATTGTTTTAATTATGTATTTTTTACATTCTTCATATAAAGGTAAGGAATCGCTTTGGACTGTATGATGAAATTTCATACATATTAGGTAAACCGACAAGATATTGCAATTGGATTCGATTTCTACGTGTTGCCGAACCATTCGATTCGCAAGTTAATATGGTTTGTTCTAAAGTCAATGGAGAGCCTACATATGAAGTGGTAAAATCTATAACATCTCACCAAGAAATTGTGGTTTCTTTTCTACCAGAAAAACCAGAAGAAATATTTTATAACTCTCTGCGAAATTCTTTTTATCGTCAAACCATGGATTGTATTTTAGAGGGTATTTTATTGTATTCCATTGAAAATGCAAATTTGTAACAAACACAAACTTTCCATAGGTTCGCCGTTAGATCTTTCAGTTTCATTAATAAATCGTTTAATACTCCCGGTATCTCCATCGTCAAGTAGTGAAGACGAACGAAAATCAATTTCAGGAGATTCCTCAGAGTCAATTTCATCATTTCACGACAATGCCAGTGATCAAATTATTAGTTGTAAAACATCTATATTTTTGGGACGTACACCGCAAAGATCAAGCAAAAATAGTAGAAGTGAACGTTCACTTTTACCATGTGAAGTTTGTGGCAAGGCGTTTGATCGTCCCAGTCTTTTGAAACGACACATGAGGACACACACAGGTACACATTTTAGTTATAGCTCCTTAATATTCATCTTATATGTATTCCTCCTCAGGGGAGAAACCTCACATTTGCATGGTTTGTGGAAAGGGTTTCAGTACATCAAGTTCATTGAATACACATCGACGTATACACTCTGGTGAGAAACCTCACCAATGTCAAGTTTGTGGTAAACGATTCACAGCTAGTTCTAATTTGTATTATCATCGTATGACACATATTAAGGTAAATTATGTATAATGTTTTTATAGCTATATTTTATTTAATTATGTCATTAACATTCCGGGATTCAATCATAGCATATCATCAGTTCATAGTTTACTTGTGCCAATTAGATGAGGTTAGTGAAAACAATATTAAGCCAGAGATTTCACCAGTGGTGAAATCTACAACATTTTAGTCATATTTTTGGAAAAATAACTTTCTTTAATGCAGAATTCAAAAAATATAAGAGTGACTTCAGAAAATCGAAAAGTGATTTCAGAAAATAAAAGCGAAATTCAAAACCAAAAAAATACTACCAAAAAAAATGATCCTCGTTGTCGATCCATCACTACAATTCCTGATGTTTTTATAGCGCCAATGAATGATACATTTGGTGATGCTTCAAATTCTTGACCGCCCTTTTTTGTGGCAGCAAAACAAATTGTCACTAATGTACGATTTTAGAAGTATACAGCTTGACAACTAAAAAGAGGAGTCGTTAACGTTGCGTTGATATGCTAATATTGCTTAAGCTTTTTTATTTTTAATGGAATATATTTTAAAAATGGTATATTTAAATGAATATAATTTATCGCAATAACCGAACTTATAAATCTGTGCTGGCACTGCATAGTAGCTCAAGTCCAAAAACATAGTTTCGAGATAATCAATGTTTTGTGTAAAATCCATACCGTTCAGTTTTCAAAAAGGTATATTTCATAAAAAAATGTGTAGGGGTAATTTATTAAATAAAAATACAATTTGGTAAAAATTCAATAAGGTTAAATTATAAAAAGGGGAATTTTTCGACTTAAGTTTTTTATTGAAATTATAAATGAAAATTCCTCTTCTCTAAGTCGACATAAGTGGATTTGTTGCAACTGAAAATGAGTTTGGACGATCCTTAAGTTAACTTAAGGTTTTATGTTCAGTGAAAAAATGTTCAAAAATAAAATTTGTATTTTTCTTATGTCGACATAAGCTAATATGTTGAAATTATGTTGGAAGCTTTCCAAATACTTATTTCAACTTAAGCTTTTATATTAAATTAAAATAATAATAACAAAG
The DNA here is from genome assembly GCA_017309665.1 of Coelopa frigida. Classification (NCBI taxonomy): domain Eukaryota; kingdom Metazoa; phylum Arthropoda; class Insecta; order Diptera; family Coelopidae; genus Coelopa; species Coelopa frigida. The sequence goes on from JAFDUT010000021.1 coordinate 220,482, forward strand.
CTACTATTGTGTGTAGGCACAGAAATACATATATACAAAATATAAAATAAATTCGGTAATCATATTTTTAAAGTCGGAAATCTGTTATTGTTTGTCGAAAATTATTTTTGAATAACGGAATTATGTCGTATTATATAGCTTACATCCCCGCAAGATATCGGCGAGAGCTGAAAGACTTACGAACAAATCCAAGAAATATGTTATTGTAGTTTCTCACGAAATAGTGAGGAAACTTTATGGTCCGATTAGACAAGGCAGCGCATGAGATCGAACCTGTCAAACAGACTTCTGTACAAACCATAACTGAAACTTGTGTTTAACTTGACATGGCTCCAGTATTATGACAAAAACCATTCATTTTACATTTAAATTTTACTAGAGGTTGCAACGATCCCACTGAGATCTCAGCGATTTCAGCTCGGATCGTTTCGACCCCTGATTTTAACCATTCACACCTGGCAACAGAAACATTTACCCAACAGAAACATACGGCATGAGTAATTAATTAAATATCAATATCAAATGTTGAAGAATATAAAAAGATTTAAATGATTTTCTCGGGTTTGTTTTGGTTTTTGTAAAGTAATGGTTTTGTAGCCGTGGCTTGGTATATAAGTGCGTAGCTTACGATTCTGTGGTGTCGTTTTCAATTCCCGCTTCGGGAACGACCATTTGTTTTACAGTGGAGGCCGCGGGAAACTTCCTTATTATTTTCCATTAATAATATATATATTAATTTACCTCTTTTTTAAATGAAATACTTTTTTGTCTGCAGGAAAAACCTCATAAATGCAATCTCTGTGCGAAATCGTTTCCAACGCCTGGTGATCTAAAATCCCACATGTACGTACATAGCGGCTCGTGGCCATTCCAATGCAATATTTGTTCCCGTGGGTTTTCCAAGCAAACAAACCTGAAAAATCATCTCTTCTTACATACAGGTAAAAAAAGTGCAAACAGACAATTTGCGACGCAAATGCACAAGAAACAGTTTCAGTTTCACAAAACTATTAAAACAAATTTTGATTTTTGGTGAATTTAATTTAAAAGAAGGCGGAGCGGCGGTTCGATTCCCGGGTCCTCTAACATCAATTTCTCTTTACGGCCTCCACATCTCAGAGAGCAATAGGAAATCTCCTAGAGTATTACTTGCCACCCCAGCCGTTCGTATTCGGCATTAAACTGTAGGTCTCTTTCTTTGATGTAAATATTACAAACGCAGAACACCAATGATTGCAAGTAGCTCGCAATTTGATTTGACATAATATAGAACATATTAAATGCTGTTAAATTAACTGCTAAAATAAATAAAATAAACTTTCGTTAGTTATAAAATATACCAATCTTGCTCTCGGTTCACATAAAATGAACACATAGCACTTAGCGTTCTTTCACTCTTTTTATGACATATTCAGTTCGCACAATCTGCGTTTGCCCAAGTTTATCAAACCATAAATTTTCAATGTTCTACATATGTACATAACCAATAATGATGTTTTAACGATAGCAAACTGATTGCGAAACCTAAATTTTCTAAATCAAGCTTAAAATTTAGAATTTAAATTTGACGAATCCGTATAATTTTGAAACAATTTTCATTTACAAAATTTATTTTCTCAATTTGTTGATATTTCGACAGATTTTACTCATTTTTTCATTTTCGTATGATCGAATAAATGGTATGGCAAATTTGCTATTGAGTAAATTTTCCACTTATTTTTTAAAAATCGTGAATACCCCGAATATTAATAAAATATTACAATTTTATAAATACTTAATTAGATATATATAAATGTAGAAGAGTATTACAAATACCCCATAATACGTACGAACAAAATCACATAAAATAGAGCAGAAACTTTATCAAGAGTTTTTCACTTTATTATCTTTGCCCTATGACAAAACGGTTTCAAGTGTTGCTTGCATTGTATGTTTATACAGTTAGTATATTTTTATATGAATTTATATTTATTTAGCGAACAATTTTTATATATTGCCTGAATGTTGTGTTTTGTAATTGTAGGCGATAAACCTTATGGATGCAAACAATGCAATAAGAAGTTCGCATTAGCCTGTAATTTACGAGCTCACATGAAAACACATGAAGGTAAGAGAATATTAGATTAAAATAAAGTTAAATTTTAACTTCAATTTCTTGTACTTGTCTTTTAATTACATATGTACCTAATATTTTCAGGAGCTTCCCAGGATGAATGCGTGTGTTGTGGTAATGTTCTGCTTGGAATATCTTCTAACGTACAAGGAATTTGTTCAAAGTGTACCAGTAGTAACTTCCAATTGACTTCGCCAACAACAGAAAACGAATTTTATTGTGAAACTAAATGTTGAAATAATGTTCCCCCCGCCCACATGATCTCGATACTATATATAAAAATGATTGGAAAGTATAAGCCGTTAAATTAAAAATAAATTAATATAAGTTTGTATATATAATTATTATAGGTTTACCAATATTCCCTGTATTATTACACTTTTAATATAATTTCAAGCTAATTTATCTAATTCTAGTCAAAATTCTTAAAATCCTTATTTAAGAAATAAATAAATGTTAAAAAAAATTAAATTATACATTTTTATATACATAGAACATGTAAAGGCAATATTTTGCCGCCGGTACATAGCAAAGATATTCGCACATACATGTATCTGTAAAATTCCACCTTGATGCTGTATTCATTATCTTGTGTCTCATAAATCATTCCACTTAAGTCCAGTAGCAAGGTGTAGACGAAAACCAGTTATACTTCTCATTCAAAACGACTAATTCATGTTTTGAGGAATTTTTACCGCGTTCAGATGCTTAAGGTAAATTTCATCGTACGAATGAATAGAGGCAACATACATACATATGTATAAACAGCATCCGGCCATTAATAGTCTTCAGAGTTGCTTCTTTATTTCGAAGCGTTCGTTTAATCAATAATGAACTAGATGGGAAAATAAAAATATATGAACTGCAGGGGTTCTCATTTCAAAGCATTTTGTACGAGTATATATGTGTATTTATAAAACACATAAGGAGTATTCAGACTCAATCTCGTAGGCTCGTACGCGTAAGTCGCGTACTCTCGACATGTCTGAACACCTGATCAGACGGCATAAAGTGATTTGGAGAGGCGTTGCATATTTTTGAAATGATTGCCCGTTTGTAAGAAATATTAAAATAATTTAATTTTAAATGTATGAAAAAAAATGTTATTAGTATAATTATTAAATTATAATCAAAAGTGTGAATCTCGAACAAAAATTGTGTCATTTTATATAAAAGTTGGACCAACTATAGTTGGAAAAATCCCTTTCATTCGAAAGAACATGTATTGTTATATACTGACATCATTGTTTAATCGGTTTATTCGTTGCTCATATTTCTCCTTTTCGCACGCTATAACATAATTATTTAGACCATAAATAGTTGTATTTTCCAAAATGCATGATGTTTTATGTGAATAATAATTATAAAAATTATAATTGAATGACGAATTGAAGAATGTTGCATTGTTTTTTCTTAGATGAATCGAAATTTTGCGGCCCAAAACTAGTACTATCGGACATTTTTTTCACAGAAATTCGAAATATTTAATGGTATTGTGTATTATAATACTTTATAATATTTTTATGTACAATTGTTAGTTGTTTTATTCACAATTATTCCACTTTTTTGCAAAAATATTCATGATTTGTTTTCACTGCAAAGGTTGGCAACATTTACAAAATTGATTCTACGCGATCTACGAGAGGTACAACTCGCGTACGAGTATGGAATCGTAGATTCGTAGAATCGTAGATTACAAAAACAAATTTGCACGTATTCTACGCTCCTACGAGCCTACGAGACTCAGTCTGAATACCCCTATAGTTGTTTTCGTAAACCGAACATTTTCATGTTTGAGGACTCGAATAATGACAGAAAAAACGCAGTTCTTCTGGACATTGTTCTTCTGACTTTTAAATGAAACTTCTTCGCATTGTTTTCCTGGTTCTAATGATTTTAGTGTAAATTACAGGGTTTGTAAAACGATAATCTTTCTTTTCCATCATCGAAAAAACCAAATTCAAAGATGAGCATTATTTCTTTTAATGAACAATAAAACTATTTCTCATCAGAAATAAAAAAATAATATAGTTTTCGAAATGTAAAAATTCTGTCCGCGGTCGAACTTATCATTAGCAACTACAAATAATTCTATCAAGAAAGATAAGTAACGATCCCGAACAAGAGCTTATTTCTATGCACATAATTCTCTTTGCTTCAAAATGTTATTTATTTCTCCGAAAACCGTTTTGAAGCAACCTATATATTTTTTCTGTTTTCTTGAACTATTTTAGATTATTAAATAATTTGGCATAAATGCACTTTACGACCTCCCTTCTGATATCAAAAACCAAGTATGCAGATTGATAGCCGTATATGTACATATCATAACGCCAAAATATCTCGGTGTGATCTGCCCCCATTTGGGAGTAAATGGGGGTCAAAGTTCAAAATTGGGGCCGCCCCCAAATCCACAAATATTATCCAATCAGAAACATATGGATATCGAAAGAAAGGTAATTGAATTCTCTATAAAACTGCATTATAAAACATATTATATTTATAAAAAAACATAGATCACACCGAGTTATTTTGGGTTTTTGATACTCAAAATTAGTACTTTTTGGGGGTATTTTTGGTTTTTTTTTTTTGGAGGGGGGGTCGTAAAGTGTATTTGTTCCCAAGGCGTTAGACCGTCTCTTTCTCACACATGTTCTCTAAGTATAAAGAAAAATGTTCTACTACTGTCGAAGTGGTTCAACGTTTTCTCTCATCGTTCGCTGAGCTGATGAAAATATTCAATGATTGAAAATATTATTCATGAATTATTTTCAGAAAAATGCATTTAAAAAAAAAATTGGAAAATAAATTTATCGTAATAGTATTGCATATAATATAACTTTAAATTTTTTGTATGTAGGGAAAAATAATCGCTCTTAGGAGTATTTATAATGTCAAGAATATACCTGGACAGTTATTGATTTTGAGACGGTATGATGTCAATTGCCAAAATTTAAATCAATTTTTTGTCGGAAATCATGTTTTGTTTGTAGGAAATCATTTTTTGGATATCGGAATTAATTCTTTGATAATCGGATTTCTGCTTGAAACATGTGGAGCATATATTTCGAAGTTGGCATGGAAATGGTATACCATGCACAACAGGTTGGGACTACAGTCTACACTAGCTGTGTTTTTTCATAAGCTAGTTCCAAAAAACAATCGCTTATTGTATGGGGAGTTGCTTAAATAATACCACATATTTTTACCCGCTTAGAGAATAGCCGAGTAAATGAAGAAAATTGCTGCCAAGGCAATATCATCGAATTGTAATTTTTGCAAATATTATGATAACATGACATTTCAATCGACTAATCGTTTTAGGCCCTTTGACAACAAATTTTGTATGGTGTGTTAAATTTTCATTTTTGCTTTGTAAAACGAAAGTGAAATTTTGACAGAAAGAATTTGGACATTTTTCAAAAAAATACGTTGAAGTCGCAATTAATATAAATTTAAATATATAAAATAATAACAAGAAAATATTTTCCCCATGATGTATGTATATATCTGTGCCTACACTGCACAGTAGCTTAAGTCCAAAAACGAAGTTTCGATAATCGATGTTTTGTGAACCGAGAACCGTTCGGTTCTCAAATTGGTGTTTTTATGAAATATGTGTGTTTTTTTTTGGTAAAAATTCAAAAGGGTAAATTATAACAATCTTGAACAATCAACAATGACAATCATAATAGCAACAAACCCCAATTTACGCTTCTATCGACTTAAGCTACTATTGTGTGTAGGCACAGATATAATTATACTTGATGGCGATCATTTCAGAATTGGAATCTTTACGATTCTCGAACGATTTATTGCTTTTTTCAACTTTTATGAAGAAGCAACGACGGCAGCTCTGCAAATTTGTTTATAAAATATCATTTAAAAAATTTTTTTATTGAACTAATAACTAATCCGGTACCGAGCTCCAGGACACCAAAACCCCAGACACGTCGATATTAGAGTAATCTTTATGCGCCATTTGCCCAAAAAGCAAACAGCGAAGAAATTTTATTATTTATTTTCCAATCTCGCTTTCTTATATACTTCTCCAACTTCTTTTTTTGATTTTAAATAAATGAAATTTTTTTTTTTAAATATTCTTTTATTTGCAATCTATTTAAATAATAATAAGCAAATTTGATTACATAAATTTAACAGAGTTATTTTGAACTTCATTAAGTCCAAAAATACAATGAACATATTTAAATTAACATTAACAACAACTTAAATATAAAATAATAACAAACTTAAAATAGCTATATGTACATACTTATTATCTAAATGGTAAATCTAGTGTATGATATCTTTTGAGTCTTTTAATTTCATTATCATCATCAAGAAGTCTTATAGCTAGTGTAGAGCGCGCTGGCCTCTAAATAATTAAAGTTGGCGCTAGTGCTCTGGGCTTAGTAGCGGGGCTGGGGGGTGGATGCTTCGCGCAGTGAAATGCCGTCGGCAAAACCAAAATTGTCCGTCCGGCAAATCGGCAACTGAAAACGCCAAAACTCGTTCCGCAGCAAAATCGTCACAAATTAAAAACACTGAAATAGTTTGGGGCAGTAAATATTCTTTATTTACGCAATACAATAATCACCTATGTGATCCAAAATAGTGATGTTTCACCTATGTGAAACAAAACGTAGGTACTTGATCTCTTCCTGGTGAGATCCAAAACAAACAAGTCTATCACCTATGTGATCTTAATTGTGAGACGTGTATCACCTATGTGATCTAAAAAGTGACTGATCGTCGGAAAACTTCGGATGAGTTCGTGACCCTTCCACACAATAAAGTGGAGACTTTTCCGACGATTCCTATATGCACCTACACAAAGCCCTAAAACATTGAACAATGTTTGTCAACATGTAGACAAACATGAATCTAAACCTGACGGCGGTGATTCGATGTTTGGCGTAAACATTCCGCCCACCTTGCAGCATCACTGCAAACGAATTAATTAAGTATCTACTATACATAAAATACATAAAGTTTATAATTCATAATAAGATAGGGCGTGGTACATATAGGTTTGATTTGGTGTCAGATGGGGTGGTTAACCTTGTAATTTCCGGGGTGGTCCAGCTTAATTTGCTGTCAGGGCAACCAGGTGCGGTACCATTCTGGGCATCATTCCTGCCACCGTTTCTTGCATGCTCAGGGAAGTTCCGTCCTGATGAATGCGCTTGTGTGCTTTGCCCTCAAACCGTCGAGGCTTCTGATTTCGCTCTGGCACTGTCTTGCGCGGGTGTTGTCTCCGAGGGCGCAGCGAAAGCTGATCCAAACGCTCCGTTCTCCTGCGGTCAGCGTGTAAAGAGGGACGAAAGCAATGAGACTCAGTCCCGTGACTGGCGCCATCGTTTCGTCGCACCGAACTCGCAGAAGGATTCACGAGCTCGGTGCATGAAGGGGGGAGAGAAGGTTGCTCTTCCGCGGGACGGTGAGCTTCGATCTCCAGCCCTTCATCCCCGGTCGATTCTTCCCGGAGAGAACGCCACGATCGCTTCTGGATCACTGACTCTCTCTCCGAAAGGAAACCGCCCTCGACCCCGTCACCCCGGGGATCACGTGACTCAGGAGATTTTTCCCTGAGTTCACGGAGACTCTCATCGGCCCACGAAGATTCTAAGTGCCTTATTTCTTCATCCGAATGCCCGTGCAGCATCGAGTGATGTTTGCGGTTGCATCTGAACTTATCAGTGCAACGCTTCAGATGGCAAACACCATGTTGAACATTGCTCAACGGTTGCTGGATTTTCGATAATCCAGCGGTTCTGTTTTCCGCGACCCGAACTCTCGAATCGCGTGTTGGGGAATTCCACTTACGTCGACTGATCCCCGATGGGTAGTATAGTCGAGCAGGAAGCGAAACTTCTGTGTAGCAAGACATAATGGTTTTGGTGGATGTTTGACACGGTAGAGGGCCTGTGAGAATCCATCCAAAGACCGTGTCTTGGGCTATTAAGTGTTCCACAACTTGATGTCGAACACCTTCCAAAATGATTTGTGGGTACAGATCCCCACCAATCAAGACATCGACTTTTCCACTCTGATGGAAATTCTTGTCGGCTAAATTGAGATTCGGTATTTGATCAACCACGGAGGGATTGATCGAAGTGGTTGGAAGGTTTCCGGTCAACTTCGAGAGAATTAAAGCCGATACTTTAATTCTAAAGTTGGAATCCTTTGGAGAACCTATCACAACCGTGCACCGTTTCGAGACTTGAACGGCGACTTTCGCATTCAAGCCCGAAATTTGTGCACTATCTCGAGTGTAGGGGATTTTGAGAACGTTTTGCAGACGTTCTGAAATGAAGGTTCCTTCAGAACCAGGATCTATTAGCGCTCTAGCTTCGTACTCGACTCCATTGTGACAAATAGTCACCATCGCAGTACCCAGAAGCACCTTGGGGGACCCCCGCACGTCACTCTGAACTATTTCAGAGCTATCGGAGGTAGACTGTTGTGGGCTACCTTCAGGGCTGTGTACCTGAGAGGTAGACGGGCGCGAGGTTCCATGTCGACTGGACTCTTCCGAAGTCGACCGAGTGGAAGCATCGCGATGCAAAAGCGTGTGGTGACGTTGTTTACACGTTCCACAATTGAAAGCACTTTTGCAATCTCGAATTTTATGAGAATACGACAAGCAATTCAGGCACAAGTTCAGTCGTCGAACTGTAGCAAACCGTGTTTTTGCTGTCATCTCAAAAAATCTAGGACATGTTCTAATACCGTGTGCATTAGAACAAAGTCTGCAAGATGTCACCTTATTGACATTTGCATAGTGGGAATTTATGCGTCTTGTGTCGAAATTATTGTGAGAAGCCGTAACTTTCACAGACGCCCTTGAAGTTGTGGCACTTCGTATGTTTAAAACTGTTTCCAACGTCTGGAAACGACTCGTCAAGAAATTGTCCATGTCCGCCCACCGTGGGATTTCGGACTTGGAAACAATACTTTGCTCCCACAATGAGAGCGTAGCCTCAGGTAGCCGAGTGGAACATAAATAAACAAATATGGCGTCCCAACTGCTGATATCCATATCATACAATTGAAACGTCGAAATGCAATTATTTATGTCCCGCTGCAGCTTTCTAATGGAACTTCCTGATTCCACCTGGACCACTGGGAGATTAAACAGAACTTTAAGTTGACTGTTTATGAGGATTCTCTTGTTTTCGTACCGGTCAGCAAGATTTTGCCAAGCGGTAGCGAAACCGTCATGTGTGAGAGGCGATTTCTTAACTATGTCTTTCGCCTCTCCAGAAGTCTTCTGGTTTAAATAGTAGAGCTTCTCTACTGGGGTCAGCCGCTGATTCGACATATAAATCGCGGTGAACATGTCTCGGAAAGACGGCCAGGACAAATAGTCACCATGAAAAACATCGATATCTACCGGAGGCAGATTGATGCTGTGACTAGACATGGGAAGGGGATCAATTTCCTTTGGTTCGGAAATTGATTGACTAAATTCGTGAATCAATTGATTCATTTTCCCCATGCAACGGACATATGCATCGTAGCAAACACGATACTTAACTTTAAGCGTTGTTAAGTCCATTGCCTCATCGTCGGCTTTGGTTGTGGATCGTCGAAATAAAATCGTCTCATATGACGCCTTGACATCTAGCCACAAAGATTTTAACTCATCCTTTTGAACTTCAAGTGTGAAAGGAGAGTGATCGGACAATGGAGTTGAATCAAATTCAGACTCGAAAACGACAACATCATCGGTAACCCGAATGAAAGTCTCATATGAGGACATATTTAACTTGGGTTAGTACTAAAAACACGGACCAAACAAAATCTTTAAATTTATATTTAAAAAACAACAAAAATATCACACACAAAAACAAAATTTTCTTCTGAGTGATCCCCAAATCACTCAGGCCAACACGAAAATATATAAAAATATAATATAATTAAAAATATAATTTAATATATTTCAAATATAATATATTAAATTAAGGCGACTTGCCTAACTTTTTCGCTTGGGTGTGTTTGCAAAATTAAGGCCACTTGCCTAATTGTTTTGTGTGGGGGGTACGCTCTCTTATTGCGCACCGCTCGCAGTGTGGTTGTTGTTGTCTGCACTCGCTTGTGCTGACCGTCCGTTTTTTGTACGGTGTGTGCACTTTTTGCACTCTCTTCTGTGTTGTTGTTGTTGTGCGTGCCTCTGGCGACGCGTAGACTCTCGTTGTCTTCTATTCTGTTGTGCCCGTGAGACAAACAGAGATAGAAGACGAAATTGGAGAGATCAATTCGTGAGTGTGCGGGTGGCTTGCACTATGCTTAGTGCGTAAGAAGGGAACGAGTGTCGTTGCAACTCGTTGCACTGTTTGTTTGCAGCGATCGAATATCGAGCAGTTTTACAGTGGGGCTTTTGTTCTCTCGCACAATTTGTATGCTTATGTTGGATTTTCAATTTTCCAAAATAAACACAGCAAATTGTCAAGATCGCGAGGAAAACTTAAATAACCACTATTGGTTATGAACCGCTAACCAGTTGGACAGTAAAATTTGGTCTCTATGACCCACTGTGCACAACTGTTGAAAAAGAGGAAAGATGTGTGTGACTATTCACACACTCTTTTGGCGCACTTTTTCGACTCAAACGTTTTGAGTTGCGGCGAATTGACAATTTTCGCGGAGAGTTCGGGCGAGTTCGCGAATTTGAATAAATAAATTATTCTGTTTTTATTTATAAAAACGCAAGGAGACACCAAATCAAACACTATATTCCACGCACCTTTTTTTCTGATGGCTCTGGAACTGATGACTCTGGTGTGGCGGCGAATATCCGGCTCGAAGGACCAAAATGTAGAGCGCGCTGGCCTCTAAATAATTAAAGTTGGCGCTAGTGCTCTGGGCTTAGTAGCGGGGCTGGGGGGTGGATGCTTCGCGCAGTGAAATGCCGTCGGCAAAACCAAAATTGTCCGTCCGGCAAATCGGCAACTGAAAACGCCAAAACTCGTTCCGCAGCAAAATCGTCACAAATTAAAAACACTGAAATAGTTTGGGGCAGTAAATATTCTTTATTTACGCAATACAATAATCACCTATGTGATCCAAAATAGTGATGTTTCACCTATGTGAAACAAAACGTAGGTACTTGATCTCTTCCTGGTGAGATCCAAAACAAACAAGTCTATCACCTATGTGATCTTAATTGTGAGACGTGTATCACCTATGTGATCTAAAAAGTGACTGATCGTCGGAAAACTTCGGATGAGTTCGTGACCCTTCCACACAATAAAGTGGAGACTTTTCCGACGATTCCTATATGCACCTACACAAAGCCCTAAAACATTGAACAATGTTTGTCAACATGTAGACAAACATGAATCTAAACCTGACGGCGGTGATTCGATGTTTGGCGTAAACAGCTAGAGTATTGGTGTGATTACTAAGTCTAATAAGGTATCTTGCGCTGAAGTTATTTATTTCTTTTTTAACAAAAGAGACATTGAGATCTTTATGGATTTGAATGTTTGTGACAAACCAAGGTGCATTAGTAATTTGCCTTAATATTTTGGATTGAAAACGTTGTAAAATTTCAATATTTGAATTACTTGCTGTACCCCATAATTGAATTCCATATGTCCATACAGGTTTCAGTATGGTTTTATAGAGCTGTAATTTATTGTTAAGACTTAATTCAGATTTTGGATTAAGTAACCAGTACATTGATTTTGAAGTATTTATTTTAATATTCCACGTTGTTAACCATAACTGAATTTGTTGAGTGCAGATTGAACTAGATTTGAAGCCACAGTTGCAGATTCATTTGAAGCAAGTACAGCAGTGTCATCAGCATATGTAGCTGTAGTTACCAAATCTGTTATAGGCATGTCTGAAGTAAAGATCGTAAACAGAACCGGTCCTAAGACACTGCCTTGTGGCACACCTGCTCTTATTTGCTTAATATCAGATGTTTCATCATTGATTTTAACATAAAAACAACGATTTTTTAAGTACGATTTTAATACTAAGTAAACTGGAGCAGGAAGGAGATTTTTTAGCTTAAATAATAGACCACTATGCCAGACTCGATCAAAAGCTTGCTGAACATCCAAAAACACACCAGAGCAATATTTTTTGGTTTCCAGAGAATCAATAATGACATTTATGATACGATGGCATTGTTCAGGTGTGCCGTGATTACTTCGAAATCCAAATTGATATTCAGGTATAATATGCTGTTTTTCAAGAATAGGTAACATTCTTCTTAAAAATATTCTTTCAAATACTTTCGAGAATGTTACTAATAAACTTATCGGTCTATAGGACGAGACAACGTTCTCTGGTTTGTTAGGCTTGAGAATTATAATTATTTCAGCACACTTCCACTGACTTGGAAATTGACAAAGTCTTAATATAGTATTATATATAAGCGTTAGTAACAGAATACCTTTATTAGGTAAAGATTTAAGTACTTTGGCATCCAACTTGTCAAATCCAGGAGTTTTGGTGTTATTCAACATCTTTATTTCAGAACGAACTTCATTAGGGGAAATATGTTTCAATGGAAAATCCATTTGACAGGGAATGTCTAAAAAGTTCACAATATCGGTGGTAGTGTTATTTATATCAAATGGTTGAAAACTTTGTTCTAAGTGTTCAGCAAAAGCCTTAACTTTAGACAAGCTTGATCTGCACCAAGTTCCGCTAGCGTCTTTTATTGGAACGTTACGTTTTCTAGGACGTTTTAAATATTTAGTAGCTCTCCAAAGTACTCATCGTTATTGCAACAGTTCAGATTTTTCAAATAATTTCCTAGAGAATCATTTTTAATTTCATGAAGTCGTCGTTTCAGTTGATTTGATGCAAAATTAAGGTTACTTTTATCTCTCGGATTTCTGCTTATTTTCCAAATTCTTCTTAATCGCCTCTTATTTCTGATTAATTCTCTTATTTCACTAGATATGATAACAGTGTTATTATTTTGAATAGGTTCATTGATTGGTGTTGATAAAAAGGCTGCTTCATGAATTAAACTCGTGAAGTTTTCAACTGCATTGTCAAGTTCGCTACCACACTTTAACGCTATATTAAGATTAATGTTTTTATCTATCCAGTATTGAACGGATTTAATATCAGTTTTTGAGGAAAAGAGTTTGTTGGAATTACAGTTTAAAGTGTTCAACGTCGTATTAAAATTCATGATGATGGCTGAATGGTCTGAACTTAAATCATCATTATCTATGATATCTAGGAGGTGGTTCGCGATCCCATGGTAAACAAAGAAGTCAAGCAAATCAGGTATTTTTCTAGGGTCACTGGGCCAGTATGTGGGCCTACCAGTCGATAATGTAGAGTAATGATTGTTTGATATGCATTTGAATAGTTCTTTTCCCTTAGGATTAGTTAGTCTTGAACCCCACCAAGGATATTTTTTCGTCACGCGGCTTTTGATGTTGGTAACATTTCTAGCTTCGTGACCATTTGACAGCAGATCATCTTTAATGTCATCAATTGGTGTTGAGTGATGTAAACCCTTAATAACTAATCTATATGCTCTTACTTATCATAGCACAAATATATTTAACACTAGGAATAAATATAGGAGGAGGCTTAGGAGCTCCAGCTGCACTCATAACTTCTGTAGATGGTTCTTCTTCGTCTACTTCTAAAGCTGCAAACTTATTTGCAGACGTTGCATTACGGGATGTTGTTGGTTTATCGGCCACAAATGGTTTTTTATTCCTTATGGCTTTTGGTGAATTTTCCGCATGACGTTTATGCGATTGTTTGCTGGGAACACTTTGCCAGGTCAAGAGGCGTTCATCACCATCGTCACTCACATCGTCATCCATTTTTAAGTGTTTTTGGTTTTTTTATTATTCTTGTTTTTTTTTTAATGTTTTTTATAATTTTGGCTTTCTATATTGTTTTTATTCACAATTAAGCACAATAAATTTTTAGAATTAACACGTGTTAAATTTTCTTTGACTTCGCACGTGCGTTGTCATCGACGTCAAATTTGACACTATAAATGAAAATGAAACGTTTAATTTTTCCAATTTAAAATTTATAGTACCCCAAAGGTTAGTATAATTTTTGACACTGAAATTCGCCTGAAATTTGTCTCATTACTGTCAAAATTTAATTTTTCGGCTAAAAAGTTAATATATTGAGTACAACTGGATAATATCACTTGTGTTTCAGTTTAAAAGCACTGGGGAAAACTTATTTTTGTAATTCAGTTATTTATTAACGTAATTAAGTATTTTTATAATGTCAATACCAATTATTTATTTGTATTCAAATAATTGATAAAAAATATATTAAGATCTAGTTTAAAGCTTTGGCACTGGTGGGAACCGTTGGCCATTTGTAACATCTTAAAGGAGGGGTCGTAGGTACGGAAAAGTATATATATTCTTGATCAGCGTCACTTCCTGAGTCGATTTAGCGATGTCCGTCTGTCTGTAGAAGTTTTTTGAAGAAACGGTAAGAGCTACAGTCTTCAAATGCATTTATAGCTATTATATGTATACGCTATTTGTCAATAATATTGGGCAAAATCGGACAACGGACACGCCCACCTCCCATATAAAGCAAAAGTTCAATATGAAATATCTGGTGAACTATGACGTATATCGAGATGATCTTTTGTGTGTGGTCATGTTCTACTGATACGAGTTTACAAGTCAAAAATGGAAAACATCGCCCATCGGACACGCCCATCTCTCATATATAGCAAAAGTTCAATATGAGATATATGGTGAACTATGGTATATATCGAGATGAAATTTTGTGTGTGATCATGTATCACCGATACGAGTTTACAAGTCAAAAATGTAAAACATCGCCCATCGGACACGCCCATCTCTCATATATAGCAAAAGTTCAATATGAGATATATGATGAACTATGGTATATATAGAGATGCATTTTTGTGTGTGATCATGTACCACGATACGAGTTTACAATTCAACTAGTAAAAGCGTGATCTTCGGGCGGGCCGAAGTTTATTTAGGATTTAAGATATATGGTGAACTATGCAATATATAGAGCCCAATGAACCCGCTCACCTTCCATATAACGTAAAAGTTCAATACGAGATTTATGGGATATATATTGTGTGTGACCATCTACTACCGGTACGAGTTTACATGCCAAACATCACCCAACGGACACGCTCACCTCTAGTAAACATTTGATATAGAATATCATATCAACCATACCTCATATATGGCTAAAAAAATAGTTATCGATAGATGGACTCGCTTACGTCAGCATATAATTAACACATCTCATGCCAAAATTAAAAGAAATCGGTTATCAACCACTCCTCCTACCGATATAACCTTCATATATCTAATTATGTTTTTATGTATTAGATCCGTTCTAAGTAAAAGGAAATTCGGTTTCTAACCAAAAAATATTCAGTACATATAGCATACTCTTCAAAGTTGTACGATTATTTTCAAAAAATAATCGCCTTAAGTGAAATTCGCATAAAAAGGTACTCTCGCTGCAGTTTTGGCTGTAGGGTATATAAACTTCGGCCCGGCCGAAGATAACGCTTTTACTAGTTTTTCAATTTCTTTATTGACAAAACTGATACTGGATATGGATAACTTTTACTCCATACAGGTTCATTTTTAATGAAATCTATAGTAGTCTTAACATTTGTGTTATATGGCAAAACAGTTTCATCTCCAGCAAAAACTTCCTGATTTATAGTTAAAATATCTTGATATTTTTCCAATTAATTTCAGTGGAAGTCAAATCTATTTTACCTGGTGCTTTCGTTTTCGTTCTCATTATTTTCAACTTCTAAATCCATCTGTACTGTTTTGTAGCAAGGAAATAACCTCGAAGCGTCAATGCTATGGTCGAAAGTAAAGAAGTACGATGAAAATATGATGCCACCTGCCCTTATGTCAGTAAACCTTATGTAGGACCTTATGTTTGTAAATAGCGACTGCTATTTGTGGAACGACTGTTCCCGTGTTTTAACACAGCTCCAATTTTCATGGATATGCCTCGGCTCTATAAGATATCTATATAAATAATTATATGTATCATACATATAATTATTTAAAATTTATTATTAAACATTAAATATTATTATTATTAATTTGTGTTAATTACAATTGAAATTATAACCAACGATTAAAGCACTAGCTGCCAGGGATATCGGCTTTGATAGAATAAATATTAGGAGCTAGTGAAAAAGAATCCCGCCAAAAAGATAGTGGCGGGATTCGAACCCATGACCGTCAGTTTGATAGCACAGCACACTAGCCACTGGGCCACTGACGGGGCCAAAAAAAATATTATAATTATCACGAAGTTATCAAGTTACTTCTATTTTTTATTTTCATACTATTTTTTATTTTCATCAAAGTAATGATTTCTTATATGAAATTAATATGGATCCAAGATTTTGCAACACACGTTTGTTTTAAATAATGTTTAAATGAACAAAAACAATTGTGTGGTATGAAATCCTACTTCATTTATTCATTTATATTGCGTTTCAATTGAAATTAAGATTTTCTTGAAGTTGCTCAACTAATGAAGATAACATCAGACGAAACGGAACCGGTACTTCGCAGGGTGAAACTGAATGCTGAATGAAAGACTGCTTTCGAGTTCAGGAAGTATAAAAAAAAATAACTCCATCGAGCAGGAAGTACTCAATCAACAATATTGTGAAAAACGTCCATTGCAAGGCAGAGTTTTAAAATATTAAAAAGGCAACGAATATAAGACCCCCATATTAGGACAAATCACCTAGTTGGTGCTATCAGTTACATCAACTCAAGTGTCTTTAATGCATTTAGTGCGCTCCCGATTGTTTTTACAAAATTCAGATCAAGACTGACCGAGGAAAACATACAAAATATTTTATTAGTTAAACTAAATCCTGAAAATATCGACAAAATACAGTTTTAATATTTTTTGAAATAATACTTTAACTTTCAGTAAAACAATGAATTGTAAAAACCAAATTTGTTAACTTTTTATAATAATTTATCTGCAAAAGACTATTATTATTATTATTGATTTATTATTTATATTTATAAAATAACAGTTTCATAAAATTATAAAACCAAGGCTCCACTTGCAAGGGAGCCTTTTACTTTGATTGATTACCACAACTGTTTGGAAAAAAATGTACAGGTGACACGCACCATTTTCAGGTAAATTTTGTCCCAAATCTTGGTCGAAAGTTTCTTAAACTAAAATAATAAAGGGGCTTCACTCGATACTCCCAATTTCTTTACCAAAAACCTACTAACACACGATTCGCAGACCTGCGCTAGTAACGAGCACGATAGGCAAATGCAGGACCATCGCGAACCAATTCCAAGAAATATTCATTTATTCGTTCGCTGAGAAAAAAATAGGAAATCAATGAAAGTATAGTGGTAAAATATCACTTGCTGATATATATATATATATATATATATATATATATATGTATATATGGTATTGGGTCATCCCAACCAATCTTACATTTCCAAGCCTGTTATACCAATAGCTTTGAAAATATCAGGAAACCCGCAAGCAGTCCGTACTGGTCGAAGACAGCTGTGACGATGCCGAGAAGCCTTTAGTAGAATGGCAGCATTGAGTTCGAAGACAGTCGCCATATTTTTCTCTTCAAATTTCAACTTATTAAAATATTAAAAAAAAGATTACAGTTTATCTTTAATTCTTTTTGTTTGTGTTTTTCAGTGTTCTATTACTTCCGAACACCGATTCATATTTTTATTTCATCGTAATTAGATGAATAAATCAAACAGCACTTAAAAGCTCACAAGAAAAAGCCTCCGGATAAGCCACCGGACATCGTGAACAAAAAATGATGCACTCGCAAATTGTGATTCAACATTCCAAATGAATCATTTCATATCTGGAGATAATCAAGAGTCTGATCTTCTTGACAATGAATTATTGTAGGACAATTTAGAAGACCAAATTGGATCAGTGCAGACTTCATTGATACACCCTCACAAATTCAGCAAATTTTCGTTGACAGTCCAACTGCGGAAATGGACTTTGAAAATGTATTTAGTCCAAACACGATGACCGCTGATCAACTTTTGAACTTAAATGAAGAAATATACCTCAACCCCGAAGACGCTACTTTTAATAAAGTAAAAAACAAACGATACAAACGTTCCAACTGTGGTAATATTAAAAAATTAGATGTATCTAGTTTTAGAAATAGTTCTGTAAATTCAAATAGATTTTCCATATTCAATGACTTAAATGTTGAATCTAATAGTACTCCGAAGATATTTAGGAAGAGCTGTGACGTTACTATTTCTAAAAAAAATATATATTGTCCACCAATTTCTAAAAAAAAATTATATTGTCCACCAATATGGCTTAATTTTACTTTAGACACCCCCTAGCCAAATGCAAAGCGAAGTATGTGGAATGATAGTACTAATTGGGAGTATTCTAATCCCATAATATTAATTTGGGGTCTCACCTGGTTTGGGGGGGGGGCAGGGGAAAAAGATGAAAATTGGAGCAAATCTCGGCACATTCTGAAATGATGGAGCTATTACCTGAAAAAGGAGTAAATTCCGTCTCCTCAGCTTAAACAACTCCGTCTGATAGACCTCTTAACTCTATTATCAAACAAATATAGACGAAATAAAGTCTCCTCTTGATGAAGTTCTTCCAGAGATTTTTGACAAAGTTTACTACTCTATACTCCGCTCGTAAAAAACTGCTACTGGTTTATTCTTGGTAACTTTAGTTACTGGGAAGAAATAAAGTGACATTGCACATATTAGATCAAGTAGTTCCTGGGAATCTCCTAAATCGAATTTCAAGGAATTCCAATGCAGAAGATGCCAATTTTGGGGCCACAGTTCACGAAACTGTTATAGACCAATGGCATGCATTAAATATGACACATAAACCAGGAGATTGGTTGGTTAAAAAAGATAGAAACTCTACACCATTCTGTATCAACTGTAATCAGGTTGATCATTCAGAAAATTATAGAGGTTGTTCTGCCTTTAAGGATTTTGTACGCAGGCGTAAAACTCAAATAAATCAAGCAAAAGAAAGATGAAAAAAAAAGAAAAATGAATGCTCCGGAAGTTCACCGGAAGTTCACTCTACTTTGAACAAAACTAACTTTGTCACTCCAAATAAAACGTTTGCCAGTGTTTTACGTACCCAAAATAATTCATCATTAAATTAGCCTACAAAGTCACCAAAACTATTGCCATCGTTTGTCGCAGACTTTTTAAAAATTGCAAACATTTTTTGCGAGTCTGAATCTGAAACTTTGGAGTTCAAAGTAAAATCTTTTTTTAAAAAATTACAAATCCTTTACCCAAAGATCAAGCCAAGAAACCATATTTAGAGCTTTTACAAGAAATAAAAATTAATTACGGTCCGTAATTTTCTTAATTTACTTTCATTCAATATTCAAGTCGTCGTATCGATCTTTCTCATACTCTATTCGATTCTGATATCGACATCGACAGCTTTTATACAAGAAACACACTTATCTTCTCTTCATAAAGTGTCACTTGATCAATATAACTTTATTAGAGATAATTCTCTTCTTGGAGTTGGAATAGGAATACAAAAATCTTTTAGTTACTCTACTATTGAAATTCCGAATGTTAAGTTTCCTCATTGTTTTATACGCTCTGTCAAATCCGCAACTGCGGATTTGAATTATAGTTTCTTACAAATCAAAAACTACTCCAGAGACTTTGATGGAACGTTTATTGGTTGTGATCTTAATGCTAAGCATGTTTCATGGAGTGACTCCATAAACAACTTAAACGGAAGAGCTTTGCATGATTGGCTAACCAATTATTTACATGAGTTCACAAGAATATGTGATGTTAATCCCTCCTACCCTAATGGATCATCAACGGATCATCTTTTCTGGATCATTTCTTAATCACTTACTTGGTCCAATCCTGTACATCCTATTCACGTCAGACCTGCCAACGAATAGCAAGATTGTTACCTCTACTTTTGGCGATGACACCGCAATACTCAGTACCAACATATGTCCTATTAAAGCATCAATAGATCTAGAATACCACCTAAAATCCGTTGAAAAATGGTTGTCGAATTGACACATAAAAGTAAATGAGCAGAAGAGTAAGCATGTCACATTCACACTAAGAATATACACGTGTCCTACTGTAACCTTAAACAACATCCCTATTCCACAAGGATCAGAGGTCACATACCTTGGGATCCACCTAGACCGGCGTCTAACCTGGCGTAAATGCATAGAGGCAAAGAGAACGCATATCAAGTTAAGAGTCGCTTCCATCCACTGGCTTATTAACCACAGAACTCCACTAACCCTAGAAAACAAGGTACTCCTCTACAACAGCACCATAAAACCTATGTGGACATATGGTATCCAACTATGGGGAAATGCTTGTTCAACTAACATTGAACTCATACAGAGAGCACAATCAAAGATTCTGAGAACCATAACCGGAGCTCCTTGGTATATCCGAAACGAAAATATCCACAGAGACCTAAACATTCCTATGGTGAAAGATGTAGTTCCACACATCAGAGCCAAATATCTTCAAAAACAACAAGACCATCCTAATCCATTAGCGAACTCCCTGGCGAACCCAAGCAGCACATCTCGCCTACGTAGAAACGACGTACCATCCCTGTAATTTTTGAGGACCGCACATCAACAGTATTCCCCAGAAATCGAGGAGTAGTCAATAATTAGTCTTAAGATTTGAAATACTTATTGTTAGTCTCTAGAAGAGAAGATTCAATAAAAAATTAAATATGTTAAAAAAAAACATTTCTTAATCAGTTCTTTTCTTATTGACCTTATTAATCCAACTTTTTTTTATTAACAGTTTACTTTCTTTTTCGGATTAATTGAACCCGTAAGTGAAGTGGGACACTTACGGTTTCAATTAATCGGATTTGAGCCATTAATTAAACCTCCTCGCTTTTTAACTTCTTATAATAAAACTAATTGGCAAGAATTCCAAGCCGACTTACATTTATCCTTATCTGATTTACTTCCACCATCAAATCGAAATCTCTTCAACTATGAAATAGATAATTACATAAATTCGTTTACAAACGATATCAATACTATGTCAGCTGAACATTCCACTACTATAGAGTTAAAAAATAAAAAAAATTATTCTACCAGATAAAATTAAAAATCTTTTTCGCATTAAATACACTTGGCAAATAGACTTAAATAGATATATCACAACCATTTCAACCGGAAAAGTTCGGAATACCAATTACTTTCTACCCTAATTCAGCTTTTGAAAATAATCATCAAAGAACAAATTGATATGCACCAAGCAGATATTTTTTTTAATGCGTATAGAGATATTCATAAATTCAGTTATCGAATCCAACAACAAAAGTCCGGAATTTTTGACATAAATAATTTTCGACCGATTTCAATGCTTTCTAATCCAGGTAAATTGCTAGAACGAATTATTAGATTAAAAATGGAAATTAATGTTGGTATTGACTACATCCCAAGTTAACAATTTGGTTTTAAAAAGGCCATTCAACAACACACGCCCTTTTAAAATTTCATAAGGATGTAACGTGGAACGTCCGTAATAAAAGGTGTACTATTGCCATTACTTTGGATATGCAAAGGCTTTTGATTGTGCTTTTCATATAGGAATTTTATTTAAACTAATAAATATTGGTTTCCATCCTTTTATTATAAAATTATTCGTCAGTTTTTTAATAATAGACACTTTCATGTACAAATAAATGAAGTACATTCTGAATTTCCGTTTGTAGCTCTCATTTTTAATAATTTTTATAAATATTGGGGAATCTCGATCAACGATTCCAAATCTGAAGCAATTTGCTTACGTAATGCTTCAGGCAAATGTAAAAACTTTGTGGTTCCCGAAAGTAAAAATCTTTCTTTGCATTTGAATTCTTTTCAAATTCCATTTCGCAATAGTGTGAAATATCTTGGTGTTCATTTCAACAAACTTTTAATATTTAATGAACATGCTCGGTAATTACTTAACAAAGCCAAGTATATAAAATCTATTTTCGAGAGGCTATTTATTAATAAATTCCTGAGTGAAAGATAAAAATTATTAATATCTGTGCCTACACACAATAGTAGCTTAAGTTGACATAAGCGAAAATTGGGATTATTTGATATTCTGATAGTCCTCTTCAAGACACAATTTTCGTGTGACTTATGTATACATAAGATAAGGTAAAAATACATTTTTGAACATTTTTTCACTGAACATAAAACCTTAAGTTGACTTAAGGATTGTTCAAACTGAATTTTAGTTGCAACAAAATAACTTAAGTCGACTCAGGGAAGAGGATTTTTCATTTATACTTTTAACAAAAACACGTAAGTTCACAAGTTTGCACCAAGTAAATCGTTGTTAGAATTTGTTTGTTTGTGCGTTTGGTGCTGATTTTTTTTATTCTTTTTTTAATTCTGTTTATAATTTTTTTTGTACGACGAAAGTAGAGCCAGATCGTTGCAGTTGGATCAAAGGAGGATCAACCATTTTGCGGCGTTTTGTTTGATTGGTGAGTCCGTTCTTTTTATTCGCTTTAGTGGGGTTTGTTCAGCCGGTGCAGTTGTGAGATTTGATATCAATTCAAATTTTCCCGTGTGTATTGTTGTTTATTTTGATTTGTTTACAACTTGGGCTTAACGCCATTTCGCCGATTGGCATAGACACACAACATTTGCTTTTAATTTCACTTGTGTGTTTCTTTGGTTTAACCTCGTACCGGTTCTAAGGGCATATCAGTGGTCACAAGCCATAACCGCCTATGTCGAGTTAGGACAAAATTGAGATTTTAGTACCATCGTGCTCAGCGTGTATAAATCTATTTGCTATAAATTTTTTTTTTTTTTTTTGTAATTAAGGGCACTGACTCTTAAGGTCTTTGACCCAATATTCCATTACTTCATATTATTGTTGCGGTTTGTTATATTAATTTTTGCAGTCTTCCTCGAGGTGTGTTGGTTCTTCAAACGTTTTGGACGTGGTTGAAATTTTGGTTGTTGATTAGAGGTTGATATTTTTTTCTTTGATTTGATATCCCGAACGGCTACTAAGGACGATCCTGTCCGAGGCAGGGTGTTGCAGAAGAAGGTCGCCGTTGATGAAAGTTCCGGGCCTAGATCCGATTTTTCGAATTTCCAAGAAGTAAACCAGGGCGTGTTCCGAGGTGCTTTTGAATTATTCACTGGAAAGGCGCTTCTGTGGTTTCGAGCGGTGAGGAACACGGTAACGAGTTGGCGAGAACTAGTAGTGGAGCTGAAACTAGAATTTTTACCCCCGAATTATGATGAGATTTTGTTAGATGAGATCAGGGAAGGACTCAGGGTGGGGCTGAGTCCATAGGCGTCTACGTAGGAACTATGCGAGGAATGTTTGGAAGATTATCCGAGACCCTATCTGAGCGTAGGATGTTAGGTTTAGTGATGTCGAATCTGTCCCCTTTTTACCAGAATCAACTGGGTTTAGCTGACCCGAAGACACTGTCGGAGCTGGTGTCTTTGGGCCGTAAGCTGAAAGCTGTGCGGACAAATGTTGAGTCGAACAACCGTGCTAAGGGACTTCTGGAGCCAGACCTGGCATACGTGTCAATTGATCCAGAACTTGCAGCGGTAGATACATCGTCTAGAGAGCGGCGTTTGGATAGGCGTACCAAGTCGCCACCTCGGTCGGGTCAAGCCGCGTATAGGTGTTTCAATTGCAGAAGGTTTGGTCACGTTTCTGCAAACTGCCGGACGGGTATTCGATGCTATGGATGTGAACGACCTGGGGTCATGAAGCGAGATTGCCCCCGATGTAGGGAAAATAGGAAACAGAGCGGATAGTATTGAACCGGAAGACCGGTGTTTCCGATAGGCCATGATGACGCTCATGATGAACGGCGTTTTCCAGAGGCGTCGGGAAATGGGAGGCGAGCTCCTGCGGACGCAGGACAGGAGCGTCGCGATAGCCAATAACCGATGGAACTTCTTAGACCAAGTCGAGGTCTCGGCGGTGACGACGATAGTCGATCGTTCTGAACTGTCCCGCGATGAAGTCGGTACGTTAGAGCGGCTTGTGACGGAGATCTTCCAGGCCATGACCGAAGGTTAGGGTGCACACACATGGTCGAACACCGGATCCGAACAAAACCAGATGTGGAACCCATAAAACAGCGCTATTACCCTGTATCACCAGCGATTCAAAAGCGAATTGACGAGGAGATCGAAGAGATGTTGGCCATGGATGTGATCGAGGTTTCCCATTGTCCCTGGGCGTCACCAGTCGTCATGATTCGGAAAAAGGATGGCGGTTACCGATTCTGCGTGGATTATAGATCTTTCAACAAGAACACCGAGCGGGACAGTTACAAGGACAGTCCCTTGCCTTACGTGTCGGCCACCCTGGATAAACTGAAAGACGCAAAATACCTTTCAAGTTTAGAATTAAGTCAGCTTACTGGCAGATCCCGGTCGACGAGCAGAGTAGACCTTTCACCGCGTTTAGTACCAAGTAGAGAGAGATTTATCGACAACGTCATCGGGGCTGATATGGAGCCTAATGTATTCATTTACCTTGATGACATTAAAATTGTCTCGAACAGCTTCGAAAAGCATGTTGAGGTTTTAAGGGAGGTTGTTCAGATGTTATGTGCTGCTGGTCTTAGGTTGAATCGAGATAAGTTTACCTTCACTCTGTTTACCTTCACTCCGATACCTGGGATATATCATTGATCGTCAGGGCTTACATGTCGATCTCGGGAAGGTCGAAGCGATGTTGCAAATTCCAACCCCTAGAAATGTGAAGGAGGAATTTCAATGGACGTTATAATGTGAGTATAGTTTCTTGAAGTTTAAAGAGTGTCTGGTCACTGCCCCTGTATTGAGCTGTCCTGATTTTGAACGACCGTTCCTAGTTCAGACAGATGCCTCTGATTTCGGTATAGGTGCGGTTCTGACCCAAAAATTCGAGGAAGGCGACTAGGTTATTTCATATCTGAGTAGGTCGTTGACTAGGTGTGAGCGAAATTATTCGACAACGGAGAAGGAGTGTTTGGTAGTGTTATGGGCTGTCGAAAAATTAAGACCGTACGTCGAGGGGATGCGCTTTACGGTGATTACAGATTCGTTAGTGTGGTTAAATAACCTTAAGGATCCATGCGGCCGGCTGGCACGGTGGGCCTTGAAGTTACAACAGTACGACTTCGAAATCGTCCATCGGAAAGGAAAGGAGCACTGGAAAGCTGAGTTTTATATAAGTACGTCAAGGCAGGTCCCCAGAGTGTTTTTAATAATAGCCATAATTGGATTTTTTTTTTGGAAGTTTTAAAAGAGGCCCAAGATGGTCTCGTTCAGGTGATATGGTTAGGAAAACGTATGCAAGAATAGTTGCGTGATATTATTGGCCAAAAATGAAGATAGATATAGCGAGGTATATAAAGGGGGGTCAGGTTTGCCAGAGTGTGAAACCAGACAATATGAAGCCAGCTGGTTGTATGGTATCTAGGACGAAGCAATTGGAACCGTGCGTAGATCTGGTTGGACCTTTGGTGAGGTCAACCAAGGGACACTGTTATATACTGACTGTGGTCGATTACTTCACGAAGTGTCCGTTGTTGTTTCCGTTCCGAACGGCGACAGCCAAGAGTATTTGTAAAGAGTTGGAAGAAAACGTCTTTCTTTCTTTGGGGTTCCGAGGTGCATTGTAAGCGGACTGCGTGACAGAAGACTTAAAGAGACAGAACTACAATTGTAGTAGATTAAAACTGAGAGCTTTGGAACGATGGCAAATTGTGGGCCCTGTTACAAGGTGTTTCAAAGATGTCGTCTCTCATACACCCGTATATTGCGCCAAAACCATTGGCCATAGGGTTAGCAAACGGTTAAGAACAATCCTGATGGGTTTTCTTAAATAGGTGTCTAATAAAACCCCGGTTTCCAATAAGGATATCGCCTAAAACTGCATATATGGGGTATTAAAGATGACTGCCTTGTTCACAGTGTGTGGAACGAAAAGGTCTTCAGTGCTTCGCGCCAGTAAGACGTTTGAGTTTTACTTGAGCTGTGGAAGAGCGAAAACCAACCCCTCAGAGTCGTGAGGACACGAGAAGTAAAAATTCAAATAAAAGTGAAATAAGTGCTTCGAGAGTGAATTATCATTGTTGGCGAGAGAAAGCTGAAGAAGACATCGGAGGATTTATTATTTTCGTTGGGATACTGGATTTTTGCAGGGAATAGATTGTTTGGGTTTTCCTTTTTGTTTATTCCGGGCCCGTATTCGAATTTCCATTTTCAAAAAGCACTGCACCAGAGCCTAGGTCTGTGGAACAGGTGAATTGATTTTATCCAGAGTCGTGAGGGGTTCAGTGGTAGAACCCAAAAATCGTGCATTAATTTATTTCCCCTAATTGTAGTGTTGCATAGTTGTGAAGTTGTTCGTGCGGTTGTTGTTCGTTTGTCGAAGGTGGCGATATTAACTAAAATTTTAATTAATTGTTGGGGGCAGCCTGTAATGTGTGCTGAACCCTCCCACTTCGTCTAACTAGCCGTCAAACTTAACTTGTTGCGTTTATTATACCCTACACCCTGTGGGTAAGGGTATATTCATTTTGTCCTTCCGTTTGTAACGCATTAAAGGAGAGGTCGTAGGTATGGAAAAGTATATTTATTCTTGATCAGCGTCACCTCCTGAGTCGATTTAGCGATGTCCGTTTGTCTGTCTGTCTGTCTGTCTGTGTGTCTGTCTGTAGAAATCAGTTTTTTGAAGAAACGGTAAAAGCTAGAGACTTCAAATTTTGGATTTATAACTATTATACGTATACGCTGTTTGTCAATGATATTGAGCAAAATCGGTCCACGGACACGCCCACCTCCCATATAAAGCAAAAGGTTTATATGAGATATCTGGTGAACTATGGTATATATCGAGATGTGAATTTTGTGTGTGATCATGTATCACCGATACGAGTTTACAATACAAAAATGGAAAACATCGCCCATCGGACACGCCCACCTCCCATATAAAGCAAAAGTTCAATATGGGATATATAATGACCTAGGGTATATATCGAGATGAAATTTTGTGTGTGATCATGTATCACCGATACGAGTTTACAAGACAAAAATGGAAAACATCGCCCATCGGACACTCCCATATAAAGCAAAAGTTCAATATGGGATATATAATGACCTGACGAGATGAAATTTTGTGTGTGATCATGTATCACCGATACGAGTTTACAAGACAATAATGGAAAAGATCGACCAACTGGCAAGCTACAGCTCAGCTCAAAAGCTACAGCTCAATGTTGGATATATGGTAAACCATATAAACAGTTATTAGATTAAATATTGCTACTAATAGTTCAAAAATGGAAGTTCAAATGGAAAATATCTCGAGCACCTTCCATACAAAATTGTAGATCTACAAGCCAACCAACTACTTTATGGATGTTATTTCCTGATGAAAGTGTGGGAGTGAATGCAATAAGAAAGAGACCACATCCAACTGAACCTCAATGGACGCCCATAGAAAAATAGATTATATCCTTTCAATATAAACGTAATGAGCAGGTGACGATTGAGAGAATACAATTTCCAATTGTACCTGCTGAAGGGATCACAATCCACAAAAGTCAGGGAGCTACATATTTCCAAATGGCTGTTCATCTTCGAAGTGGAATCAGTCGCGCGGCCTATATGTTGCTTATAGTAGCGCAGCAAATACTTCTGGCCTTTATATTGTTGGAAATTTCAACCCTCCCAAGTCTTTTGTTGAATTAGATTTTGTCCCCATTGAAATGAACATCTAAAATCGGAAAAGCAACTAAAGGCA
Organism: Coelopa frigida; assembly: GCA_017309665.1. NCBI lineage: Eukaryota > Metazoa > Arthropoda > Insecta > Diptera > Coelopidae > Coelopa > Coelopa frigida. The sequence goes on from JAFDUT010000021.1 coordinate 248,427, forward strand.
CATTATGATTTTATGGCATACAAAAAATCATCGATTCAACTATTCATCCATAAATTGCAGAGCTTTAATGCGCACTTCCAAGATTTTCCAATGGCACAATGCTCAAACATCACAACTACTTCGTTTTGTGGAAACAGAACACTATAATATTCCTAACTTCACTCTTATTCATAGATCGACGACGCCGCACTTTGCAGCTCTCGGCGCACGTGGATCACAGCGCGCGAGAATCCAACCGACGACGAATCTGGGCCGCAATTTGCACTTTGTCTGATTTCAGCAAATTTTCAATAGACGGGACGGACGACGACGGTGCGGAAGGACGCGTCCGTAATTATTGCAATCGTTCGGAGGATGGAACCTCCGGGGTAGGCGTGAGGTTAAATCAAACTCAATAAACAGCCGGGCAAATTGAGCGAAATTGAGACAAATTTCGTCGCGTTTATGCGATCGCATTTCAAGGCGAATTTGGGATTTGGGGCGAACTGCGTCCGTTAGCGCCACAGGAGTCGATCGCATGCTGGCGCTCAAACCCCGATCGCTTTCATCGTTCGCTCCACGGGACGGAAGGCAGACAAACGGACAATTAGAGCGCCGACGATAATCGTCGTCTCCGGCCGACGGCAACAACTCCTCTTTATTAGATTACAGACACGTCGGTGCGTCTTGAGTCGTCATCATAATGAGATTAAAGCGTTACGACGACGCACTCCGTTCGTTTGTTCGTTCGGACGATCGGTTGGTTTCTCGTGACTCGTGGCGCTCATTTCGTCTGTGGCTCGGTGGCTCAATTGGCAAATTGACAGCGCCCGATTGCGATCTTGAGAGCGGCCTCCGCTCGCATTCATCAGGATCGTGTGAATGGCCGCATCTCGGACTCCGGGTCACCACACTTGGGGGAGAAACGGAGTCGAATAATCCGGTTGTCGAACTTCACTCTTTCTGAGTGAGGCCTCGAGTACTTCGTTGGCTTCCACAACATACGTCTCTTTATGGATCGATGTGAAGTCCGTCTGTTGGTCATCTCTTTTTTTCCCGGCCATGGCTGACTCATTCGTCTACTCTGTTCGCTCCTCTGGGACAACGGGAGCTGATTGTCCACGCAGGCAGCAATTCGATTTGCATGCAAACAAATTGTTTAATTGATGGATGTGCAGCGACAGCAACAATAATAACAACAACAACAAGAACAACATCATCCAGAGCAACCACCAACAACAGCAGCATCAACTCCATCGTCAATTGCATTAATTTATGCGCACATCGCATTCAAACGAAATGCAATTTCACTTGATTAATTTGAATTAAGAAAATTAAAACGAAGCACAGTCCATCAGCAGCAACAACAAGACAACAACCAACAACTGGACAGCGCCGACTGACTCCATCGCCACTTGTCGATCGGTCGCTCCATCTCGTCAGAGAAAAATTCATAAATAAAACAATGACATGATGGGGTCCATTGAGTTGGAGTCCATTCTTGTCCCTGGCAACCGATGTGGAGGCTCCCAATCCTCCCAATGGAGCTGAAGCAGCCTTTGTCTGGCATCAGCTTAAAGGAGTCCACACGAGGGGCCGGGCCACCCAATGATTGGGCAGCCTTAGGACTTCCATTACCACCCTCCACCCCATGTCCACCGCTCATTCACAGGTCAGGAATAGCTGCGGTTTCTCCAAAGCCCCCTGTGCATAGGTGGGCATTTGACACCAGCGCTAATGACGGCGATGATGATTGCAATCGCTCCAAATACAATTGTCGCCGCCACCGAATCATTCGTGCGCCAGGCCAACCGAGGAGGGGAGGCGGAAGGAGTAGGAACCTGGAGCAGGAACCTGAATCGTTGTTGCTGGATGGAATTTACATGTGGTGCGGTGTCGTTGATATCGTTGTTGATCTAAAGACAATCTCCGCAAAAAAGGGTATAATGGTTTTTGGAAAACGAATATAGCTTCAAATATATATATCTTTTTGAAAGAGACCACAGTTGTGGAAGTGTAATGACGCATTTTCACTAATTATTGATAGAAATTCACAATAGAATTCACAGTTTTTCCTTTAATAAAAGTTGTATGCAGGGTGTAGGGTATGTAAACTTCGGCCTGGCCGAAGTTAACAGATTTTGCCTGGGTGGACCAGGGAGCGAAGCGACCCCGGTGCGCTAGTTGTTTACTTCTGCTCGTGGTCGTGAAATCGAGTGCGAAACCTCGGTGCCTTCCATCTACTTAGTGACTCGGAGAACGCGACAAATTAAGTTCTATGCAGTGTAGGCACAGTTATATTAGCTAAATATATATATAAATTCTAGAAAATGTGCTTGCTCCCGACAAATAAGAGATAACCTGAGAAGATCATATCTCGAAAAAAATTAAAATCTTATACTAAAAACCTTAAAACTATTTACATAATAAGAAAAAACTAAATAAATGCTAGACTACAATATCTTTGTTTTTAGTTTTTTTTTATAAACATACATATCATCGCTTATGTCAACTTAAGCTAATATTATATGTAGGCCAGATATAATCATCTTAAAAATGTAAAATTGAAGTGTGTAACGTTAACTTATATTCCATTAGTACGTGGTTTCTGCAACACCTGAATATGTCGATATTAGTGTCCCAATACTTCCCAAATACCTTGTCCGTCATGCAAGAATTCAACCTGAAATGGATCCGTCAGCCTGAATCAGCGATCCAGTTTCATATATGTATTTTGACGTTGACATTTTCATATGAATTAGACAAATGTCGTGCACATGACATGACATGTCCTGCTGGATGTCAGCGATCGCTCAAAATTTGTGTAATTTTGCTTGAGCGTTCTCTCCCATTGCGGTCTCTCTTATTGCGTAATTGAAAAAAATTATTTTGTGTATAATTTCATATTTAATATAAAGTATAAAATTACTCGCCTTCTTGTCGCCGAACTCTTGCTTATGGAAGTTTACTTTTGGAAATCTTTTGGGATGTGCGGACATTTACGTTGAACTCTCCTTGATTGCTGATTTCACCAGAAGTAGCATTTGTAAAAAATAAAATATTTTTTTTAAGAATTGGAATAATTAAATTTATTGTTTGGAAATAATACATCCCAAATAATCCATAAACGATCTTGATAAAATTATTCACTTGGTTACTAGCAAAACTTTTATCTTTCACGAATAAAATTGAACTGACAGAAATTATTTGACTTCGGGTTTGCTCTCGTTCGAACTCTCTCTTTATGTACTCGTACTGAACAACTCTTCTTCATATTTTTCATATACAGTTTCAAACATATTTCATGTTGTGATGTCAAAAGAATTACGCAGTATGCAAAATTTGAACAGGACTGATGGCCCGATTAGTCAACGCATAGCATGGCATGGCTCGAATCTGAATCTGCCAAAGAGAGTTCTGTACAAACGATTAGTGAAAACTTAGTATGGCATGGCGACCTGCAGAAAATTTGTGACGCTGACCAAAAAACGTGCTCAAACGTATTTGTGTTAATATTGTTGTAGACTAGTGGTGATAAAGCCGCATCCAACGATTTTTGGAGGACTGCTGCAGTAGACGGTTGATTGTTGGTGCCCGAGGCGACAACGACGTTGGTGAAGGCGACTGTTCATGTTGTCGTTAGTTATGAATTTTTGGGAATACCTGGATATCGCTGCTCCCATTGCCCGAATGCCTCTACTCATCCTCTACAACGAATCCTTGCTAGCGATATCAATCGTTGTTGAATTTAATTTTTTAGGGCCTTTCCTTTGATCCCTTCATAGACCCTACATCAACTCTTACAAATACAAATTATTGACCTTTTCAGCCCTACGAGGGGCTTTGACCGAGATACTCGTAATCATTAGTGTTGTGCGTTTGTAATGTTTTACTCCAATGAAAGAGACCTACAGTTTACTGCCGAATCCGAACAGCTAGGTTGGGAGCTTTTTCATGGTAATATTGTTTTGTTTTTGGCATGTAAACTTGTATCGGTGGTGCGTGGTCACACAAAATTTCACCTCGATATATACTATAGTTCACCAGATATCCCAGAGATCTTTTAAATCGTTTACGAGTTCGCGCCTACGCGACTCGGTCTGAATACCCTTAATATAAAAACCTATCAGAAATTGAAAATAAGACAGCCATACCAAATTTTTAAATTGATTTTTTGAAAGAAATTTTATTTGTGCACGTTCATATATAACACTTCTTAGGCATTATTAGAATATTTTTAATATAAGCGTACCACTGTATTCTGATATAATAATATAAGAAAATGCTCCCGCATATTTCCAAAATTATTTTTACTTTGATGCCTCCTGTTGTTCAAAACGAGGATATATTTTTAAAATATCATCCCACATTTTATATCCAAAAGTTAAATTTTTGATAATTCCGGGTACTTCAGTTAGCTGAAATGTAATTACGAAATGATTAATAAATTAATGTGAATAGAATCATACGCAAAACGGTTACTCAAACTAACACACTCGATTTGTACTCGGCTAGTTCGAGTCAAAATAATTTCTGCTCATTCAATACGCGCAACTCAAATAAATTTAGGCCAAAAACAATGCTGATTTCAATTCCGAACGCGTTGTGCTGGTAACACGGCAATTATCGAAGATGGATTAATACGCGATTAGACTACTGAAAAAGCCGGGTAATCGAGAGCCATTCATCTTTCATACTTTCATCAACTATGATCAAAACACAACGAGCATTGTTCATTTCAATTTTTTGGTATATTGGTGAAAATGTACATTTTAACTACCGACAGAAAGAATCCTATTAGTTTTAAATTTTCAAATAAATGGTTGAAGAATAATGGCAAATGTTTACTTTAGTTATAGTTAATATGAATTTCTCATTTTCCCTTTAGAGTTCACATTACTTACCGACCGGTTAAATTCATCATCTCGGTAAAATAAATTTGGTTATCTTTTTAAAATACTTTTCAGAAAGTATTTTGATATGGCAATACCATCTAAGATTTCACAATTATTGATAGCCCCAGCGCGAATTATTGGCAATATTATTGTATTTTCTTTTGAAAAATTATGTTTCATTATAAAAAAATAAAATAATAATAAATTAAAAAAAAATGGCTTTGAGAAAAAAAAACTTTAAGTTCTTGGTAAATGTAAAGATGACATAATAGAACGAAAAAGTAAACGCCCTTTTTCTTGAACTTTAAAGGGAAGATGAGAAAACGACCTTAATATGTTTTACCGGAATTCGAACTTGTTCCATAGAATCTCGTTCTCGCAATGTTACAGTGTTTGGCTGTTTTAAAGAATCAAAATCAATTGTAATTCCATAAGGTATAGCAATTTCGTCCGTCCTTGCATATCTGCGACCTACATTAAGAAAGTAAATTATTATTATGTATCTGATTTAAAACAAAGGTTTTAGGTAATACTGTGAAAACTATGAAAAGTGTTCACAGTATTACAGCTACAACTTTATGTTATCGGAATTTATCCCTCCAAAATTATTGCAGTTATTTATGATAATATCAGATTTGAATGAAATAATGATTTAATGAATGAAATAATGATTTAAAATAATGATTTAATTTAATTTCTTAACCCATTTTATACCATCGAAGCGTTATCGAATCATGATGTTGTCTATATTTGTCAAATTTATTTAGCATTATATATAAAAATATATTGAATTTCTTAACAGTTCATCCGATCGCGACTTTAAGTAAAAATACTAAAAATTAAATATTTTACGGGGATAAAATATATAAAATGATTCAATTTAGTAAAAAGTCATGAAAAGGATTTGAAAATAATGAATTTGAACAAAATATTAGTTCAACTTTCTACTTTGTAATTCAAACTGATGTATAAGGAAAATATTTTTCCAATCAGAGAGCTAAATAATTTTATTCATCAGTGTCCTTAGCGGTGTTTTCAGCGGTGTTCCCTTCAGCATTTTGAGATATTTTGAAACACAATATATTTGCAGTATACGTCGAATCGACGTAGATTACCCTTTCTAGGGTTAATGGACGATTAATGTTAATTAACCATTCTAGCAGAACTAAGCGAGTCCATTTTTTTTAACCTAAGCTACCCACACCCCTTATTATAATGAATTTAAAAAAATATATATTTTCGGTTCGAAATGGGTTAAACCTATGAGTATTCATGATCTAGTTCATGATGATGCAATTTAATTGTAGACAATAATTGAAAATATTTGATTAAATGTGCTACTTCTTTCATGTTCGAAACTTATGTATTATTTGTATGTATGCATGTATATAAATGTGTGCATTATTTATTATTTTATTTATAATATATACAAATTTTTAAAAATATACCTATAGAACCACTGGAATCATCCACTTTATGTGCGACTTCTGCTTTCGTTAAAGCAATGGCTACAGAAAACATAAGTTAGTTCAAATAAAAATATTAATAAAATTACTCACATAATTCTTTTACTACCGGTTGAAATTCAGGATTATTGCTTAGTGGTAAAATAGAACATTTATATGGAGAAATAATAGGTGGAAGAGAAAAGTAGCAACGTTGTTCATCCGATTCACGACTTTTAAAGTTTTGCTCCAGTATTGAATATATAATACGTCCAATTCCTTTTTATAAACAAGAACTAAATATAAATAAATCAATAAATGAATGTATATTTACAGCATACCAAAAGAAGGTTCTACAACACTCGGAACAATTTCTTCTACATGTAATGTTTTACACGAGTTTTTTATGGAAATAGTATCCTTTGATAATTTATATTCATTCCCATTAACATCTAAACAGTATTCACTAATAAAGAAATATAAAATATTAATATTTTGTTTTACAGCAATTTCTAAAAAACAAAAAATAACAAATGATTGGTTGGCTGAACCTTTGGCAGAGCTACTCGCAATCATTGTTGTTCTCCGTGTGTAATAGAAAGAAGATACTAAATCCCTCCATTATGATATTCATCCTTTATACAATAATGTTATATGGTATTTTTAATTATACTAATGCTGAGGATGTGTAGCATATCCCTCGGAAATTGTCTGTTTTGAAAACTATCGAATTCTCTGGACCTAACAAGAGACAAATTTAAATTTATTAGTTCACTATATTTTAAGTTCACTTAAACGCCCTTTTTCGTTTTCTTATGTCATCTTTAGATTTATCGGGATGATAAATTTAAAAGTTGAAAGGAAGTGCACTTTAAAATTTATAACACGAGTTATCGGGGTGTTACCAACATAAAAAATAAACAGCAGTTCTTTGAAATTATTTTCAATAAAAATACAAAATCGCATATATATTTGTGCCAATTTTCCCCTCGTTGTAATTTCAAATATATTTGTAATTTCATATTTTCTTGGAAAATAATTACAAAGAACCCCGCTAACTTGTGTTATAAATTGTAAAAAGAACTTGAAGCTCCTGATAAATTTATCTTCCACATATATCTAAAAATGATATAAGAAAATGAAAAAGATAATGGTCTTTTTCGTGAACTTTAAAGGGAAGATGAGAAAACCTTAGGGTTGTTGTATAGTTGAATATAACTACACAGTCAAAATGAAAAATTTGGGATTGGGATTGTTCAATCCTAATTAATGTTTGTAAATGGTATTTCTCCAACTAGTCCAGTAAAAACAATAATACCTAAATGCTCAAGAGCGGTCAGTTAAATTGAGAATTTCAATTTAAATTTAATCAAATCAAGGCGAACAAAATTAATTTCTAGTTGTAAATTTTAGTAGGATTGTTAATTTTAAATGTAATTTAAATCTAAGTTTTATTAAACCCTCTAACCGTTATAACACTTTAAAGTCACTTAATTGCTCAAAAACTCAACAGAAATAATTTCTAACGGAACAATTTTTTGTACATCGGTTTGGAAGACTTTAATTTTTGTGATCAGACAAACGTAAAAAGTAAATTTATAAAGAAACTAATTATTTTACGTATTATTTTACATTATTATATATTATTACATTAGATTATTTCACATTTCTATTTTCATATTCTGTTTGTTAAATAGTCTAGTATTGTTTCATGACTGAAAACTATTGACCGCTTTAAAGCTGTTATAACGGTTTACGGAGCTTTTTTAGTGTGGGAGCAAAAGTTTATGTTTTAGTTTAGGCACACCCTTAACATAAAAATCATATTCACACTGAAAATACGCAGGAAACACCAGAGAAGAAAGCAAAAGAATTCGATTTAAAATTTTCCGAGACTTTTGATTACTAATTGGACATTTAGCTATCAGAAAATAATAAAAACAAAATAAAATGGATTTTATAAATATATTGCTGGATTGGGGATTTAAACCCGCACATTCGTTGTAATATGATCCTTAAAAATAATTTTTTAATTCACTTTTTAAAATTTAAGCAAAGCGATACTTTGCCGAATCAGGAAAGATGAAAATACAAAATATCGAAATCCTTAACGGGATTGTTATATCATAACCGGTACAACGAATGCATTAATCTGACAAGAAACAACCTTAGAATCAGCACAGAGGTCCTCACAGGTTATTATAAACTGGGGGAAGCACTTAATGACATTGGGATAACCTTGAACGATACGATACTTGAGGCTGGAATACTACCAGGTCCCAGCAGAATAGACGAAATCTCTAAAAGTGTGCAAAATACTACAGTTCGCAAGGGAGATAAGGCTAAGTAATGTGCTATATTCCATTGACACCATTGAGGTCGCAGTACTGCCCCCATCGGCAATAATAATAACTAAACAAATCATGCAATATTAATACTACTTAATAATATTACTTACTTATTTTGTTCAAGTATTTCTTCTACTTTCTTCACTTCTGATAAAGAAAACTTTTCCAAAGCGCTGGCGATAGTTTTAGCATCTTTTTTGAATAGTTTGCCTAAATTTTGCTTATTCACAACTATTTCAGATATATTTACAGATTTTGGTTGTTGCAAACGTTTTTCAGCGACAAGTTTAACACCTGTTGCTGCCATGTGTTGTTTTAGATCATATGCAGATCGGTCGGCACAACCAACACATTCCACCCAACCCTAAAACAAGTTTGGTTATCATATTTAATAAATATTGTAAGATTACTTACGTAACTTGTCAAGCATTCCGCGTCCCAACAATCACATGCATAGTGCGCCATTTCGTTTCCCATATGTTGGCGAAAACGTAAATAGTCAGGCTTTATTCCAACAGTCAATAAAAATGTATGAATTCTCGCTAAATAATAACCAAGAGTTTCATTGGCAACTAATCCCTATAAAAAGATTTTATATTTAATGTTCTACAAGCCTTTCATTGTATTCAATTTAATATTAAATTCTATAGCTCTAATATATCTGTGTCAACAAACAATAATAGCTTAAGTTGACATAAGCCAAAATTGAGTTATGTTTCTATTATGATTGTTCCTTTCAAGACATAGTTTAATTCAAATCAGCCAATTAGAAAAAAGATACAGCCATTTTTCTAAAGATCACCATACACAAGCAAGCATTCTAGTCAAACTTCAATCGTAAACTTTTTGATCAAGCTTGCACGACCTCCCTCTACTACACACACGACTCAAGCTTGCTTTTCAATCAGTTTGCGTTCTTAAAATTTAATTTAAAACAAACATAAAAACAATAGGGGTATTCACGATCTGAGGCAAATGGGGAAGCAAATGTGTTTCGGAGTAAATTTTTACTTCACAACAACAAAATACATTTGAGGCAAAGTTATTACGAGAAGAAAATTTACTCCTCCGAAACCCTTGAGTTAATACAATTTGCTCTCAATAGAATTTGCTTTTTTTATTGAAGCCCTGCTGTCACTCGTGAAATTATATATTTTTATTGTTCCGAATTGATAATGTAAAAAAATTTAAATATATGAATATGTCCAGGACGAGACAAATGCAAGATATTTTCAAGGCTCCATAGTCAATAGTGACATTTTCACAATAACTAATTGGCTGAAACAACTATATTAACTAAATCAAGCTTAAAATTGTGAATTTAAATTTGACGAATTCCATGCAATTTTCAGCAATCTGGAATTTATTTCTGAAGAAATTAATTTCATAATTTATTGACATTTTGACAAATTTTACTGATTTTCTTGAATCAACTGACAGAGAGCGCTCAAGCTATTTGCAAGAAGGCTATGCTTTTGTGAAAGGGCGCTCACGATGTTCAGTGGCAAACTTGCTCGAAAGTAAAATTATCTCACATTTGCTACAGATCGTGAATACCCCTAATGCAAAAGAAACTACTCATGTAGAGTAAAAAATTGCCATAGGAAAAAAATTGGTTTTCTCACATCAATTTATAAATGGAATTAAAAATATATCCAGAAGATTGGAATAATTATACGTGAAACCGTTGGAAGGCATGGCTGGTTTCTATATTCCTCAAATAATTCTTTGAGAAATTTCTGGTTTGAATTTTTTAAACTTCTCGACATTTTGCACTATTTTTTCAAATAAGCTACTATTGTATGTAGGGACAGATATATTTATGTTTTCTGCTAATTTAGTTATATTCATATAAATTTACTAAACTAACGAATTGGGAACCTTCAAATAAATTGCCAAATACTTCAACACAAAACTCATATAGAACGAACACAATAAAAAAAAAATAGACTTAAAAAAATTAACATTAAGCCATGTGCCATACGGTAATTTGACATAAATATAATTTTTTATGATTTGTAAAATTTTAATTTTTGCTGTGCAAAAGAAAAGAGAAATTTTGATAAGAAGAATTTAAACATTTTCCAAAAAAATATATTGAAAACTCAATTAATCCAAATTAGAAAATAAAAATAATAATTTTATTGGCAAAATTAGACCAATAATAAGGAAATATTTTCCCCTGCTGATGGCTAAAACAGTAATATCAGGTCAAAGTTTTCCGATTAATCAGTCCTCAGAGAACCAGGAGTAGTCCGAAGAGGGTTGGATTGTATGACAGGCACCCATTAATTTTAAATCCCGAACATTTTCTTTGATCAAAACATCCTTCTTACGGGAGTTTTTATATATAATGTATATTTTACAAAATAAATACAAATTATTGGCCTTTACAGCCCTTCTAAGGGCTTTAACACTAGATTGCCCAAGCAAGTCATTTTGACTGCTTTTTAATTTCAATTAGAAATAAATGTATGTATATGTCACACTTTCTTAAAACTTTGTAACTTTTTTTACGACATATAAATGCATTTATTAAATTAGTATTTAACTTCCTCCTCCTTCATTTCTGGTATATACATATGTGCTATACCTAGATTGCCCAAAAGCAGTCATTTTGACTGCTTGAGACATTTCAAATAATGACTCTTATTATTAAATTTAGTACATTTCTTATATGATCAGTTCGTCTCGATATTGAAACAATAGTTTTCATTACTTTTTTTCGATTGCCATCACATAATAACTCGTAAATATGTGATAAATTGTTTATACTTGCTGAGTTGCAGTTGCTCAATAAGCGAAGTTAGTACTTGTTATTCGAATCTTTAGGTAGTGATACATGTTCTAATAAGTTGATTATTGTATTTATTTTTCGATCAAAATTAATGAAAAAAAGTGCCAAATTAAGTGTTAATAATACGAAAAATATAAAATATAAAAAATATAAAAAATATAAAAATATAAATATAAAATAATATTTAATAAATTTCTTTACGCATTTGTTATTCTTTTATAAGGCAGTCATTTTGACTGCTTTTGGGCAATCTAGGTATATACAAAGTGTCGGTCTTTCTAGTGTTAACCCAGCTACTCGCAATCATTGGTGTTGTGCGATTGTAACGTTTTACACCAATAAAAGATACCTACAATTTAATGCCGAATCTGAACGGCTGCGGTGAAATATTTTTCATGGCAAATAATACTCTCGAAAGTTTGACTTTGCTCACGGAGAGGAGACCATCAAGAAAAAACGGAACCATGTCACTTATAATATAACAGACTTCAGAAAATGAGAATCAAACTTCAGAAAATCGCAAAAAGACTTCAGAAAATCAGCTTGAAAACAACTTGGAAGCAAAAAGTTTTGAAAATTGTTTAAGGCAATAAGAGGCATAAAACAACAAATTGGCAACATACTTTTATTTTCACTCGGCAGTCACCTTGACCATACATAGATATAAAAAAATTACCAATGAAAATTTTAAAAACCTAAGATATTTGTTTGTAAAGTATTGGAAATCATATGTAAACATAGATTTTAATAAATTTGCACATACATTTGATGTCCGCCAGCTATATTTTTGATTTTATTGCCAAAGTTATTTGCCAAATTAATTTTTCATGTATAGAAGAAAGAAGCTCATATATAATTCTTAGGAAAACAGTATTTAATCAGACGATTATTTCACAAGTTATTGCTGTTAAGGTAAGACCACCTTTTATCAAAAATCGAAGAAATTAAAAATGGAGATATCTCAATCAACGGGCCCAAGTCCTTTAGAAAAGGTTATTGAGTTGCTTGGAGCAAAATGGCTGTTGACTAGTGTAATCAAAGGGATGAGTCTCTACTAGAATTGGTATTTAGTCATAACTTAGGTATATTCAACGTTCGTTACTAGGACTTGACGATAAGTCCTAGACATAACACTGGGTAACAAAATAAGGAGAGAATTTAGTAAGAAACTGTGCAGTATTAAATGAACCATCTATGTCTAACCATAAAACCATTATGTTCGACATAGATGACTCACCTCCCCCACGTTTACAATCAATAAAGAAATCTGAATCCATGAATCTGTACGAAGAATGCCTTTCAGAAAAGTGGTAGACGAACTCTTGTGGAAACTAGGTTAGGTTAGAAACTTAGGTTAGATAGTGTAGTGGCTTCCCTGATGAGCCGTGCAATATGTCTAATATCAGAGTTAGGGGCAGTTAGGGGCTGATACATTCGGAACTCCAACAAGACAGACCTTTTAAGGGCATTGGCAGAGGAGATTCACCGATGAACCTACCTCCTTCACCTGGTTATAGCTGCGACAAAAGTACTGGGGAGTAAGACCTAGTCTGGCTGCATAGGGGCGAGTCCAATAAGAACACTTGTGGTGAAAGCTATAGATTCGCACCTTAGCTGCAGAAGTCTACATGCCCTCTTACGATTAAGAGATGACAAAGTCTGACAAGCACTAGAGCAAGTTGATTCCTCAAACCACACCTTATTCTCTAGCCCCCAGAAGTGCTCACGTATTTGGAGCTTTATTATGGATAGAGGGATACCGATGTTCCAAGAGATTATGCTGGGACTCACCGTGCAATACCCCTTCAGAGTTCCTTTTTTATGCGAATTTCACTTAACCCAATTAGAAATTAGTATGGATCTAATACATAAAAACATAATTAGATATATTAAGGTTTTATCGGTAGGAAGGGTGGTTGATAACTTTTCATTTTGGCATTAAATGTGTAAATTATATGCTGACGTAGGCGACTTCATATGGCGATATCTATTTTAGAAATGTGCACTAATGTATATTGGTAGTAACTGATCACGCACAAAATTTTATCCTTATCTATATGAGGTATGGTTCCCCAGATATTCTATATAAAATGTTTACTTGAGGTAGACGTGTCCGTTGGCCGAGTTATAGAGCTCATATTAGTAGTAATTGATGACACAAAAAATTTCATCCCGATATAATAGTTCACCAGATATCCCATATTGAACTTTTGCGTTATATGGGAGGTGGGCGTGTCCATTGGGTGATGTTATCCATTTATGAATTGTAAACTCGTAGCAGTGAAACATGACCACACACAAAATTGCATCTCAATATATACCATAGTTCACCAGATATCCCATATAAACCTTTTGCGTCATATGGGATGTGGGCGTGTCCGCCCATTTTTACATACAAGTAAGTTATTAATATAGAAATACTAAATCCAAAATTTCAAGTCAGTATCTCTTACCGTTTCGTCAGAAAATCCATTTCCACAGACAGACAGATGGATAGACAGACAGGCTGATAATGGCTGCTCTCAGGGGGTTAAACTACCCACCTACCTAGCTAAGAGCTACTTCAAAAATAGGAGTCTCCTGTACGATACAGAAGATGGACCAAAAACACATCATGTGTGCGTTGTAGTACCGCAAGGCTCTGTACTGGGACCAATACTCTGGAAGATTATGTACGATGGTGTCCAAAAACCAACGGGAGTTGAAATTCGCCTTGTAACCGTCGCAAAACTGAACCAAAACAATCGACAATGTTAAAAAATAGCTACGAGAATCTAAGCTACAACTGGCGGACCACAAAACAGAAGCAGTCCTCATAAGCAGCCGGAGAAAAGTGGAAAAGCTGGAACTACGCATAGGGGGACACACAATTTCGTCGAGCCAAAGCATTAAGTACCTGGGAGTTCTGTTTGATCATAAGCTGTCCTTCAAGGACCACTTGGAGGTTGTCGACGAGAAGGTCGCTCGGGTTGGTTTAGCGCTGACAAGGCTTATGCCAAACATAGGCGGTCCAAAACTACCGATAAGAACCCTACTAGCTAGCGTAAGTAACTCCATTATTATGTACGCGGCAACGATCTTGGCGAAGGGGATCATCTGTAAAAAGTACCTGAGGAGCATTGTAACAGCATATAGACTATCCTCTTTTAGAGTATGTTGTGCATTTCGCAAAGTATCGGACGACGCAGTTAACGTGATAGCATGAATAATTCCAATTGACATCACAGCAAAATGAGCAGCAGCACTCTTTAATATCCAAAAGGAAACTATAGAACACCAGAGCATAATCAAACCCGACGAATGAAAGAACCGATGGGAAGCATCTGCAAAAGGTAGATCGACGTACAGACTTATAGCTCACATACACGCATGGACCTCGAAGACACACAGGGAGGTGAACCATCACCTCACTCAATTTTTGTCCGGGCAGGGATGCTTCCGTGAGTACTTACACAAGTATAAACGCGCAGACGATCCTTACTGCAAGTACTGTGAGGACAAAATTGAAAACGCAGAATACATCATCAGCGACTGTGTACGATTTCACGACGCAAAGATAGATCTCAGCATAAGATGGAGGAAAACCTGACACCAGAAGCAATTGTACTATACATGATACTTTTGCGAGAAAATTGAAAACTGGATTCGTAAATAAAAAAAAAATATTAAAAATTATACTACGCCATCTTCTGGATAAAACGAACAGAACAAACCAACGCCATTAAAACGATGGGAAAACTGCAGAGGCTAGCATGCGTCTGTATTACAGGAGCAAAGCGAACATGCCCCACCGCTGCCCTAAATGTTATTGGAACTTATTCCTCTACATATACACTTTATTCCTCTACATATACACAAGCAAAAAAGCAATCTTTAAAATGCCTATGAAGTCAATCGGGGACGGTAACCATGAACATACGAGTCTCAGTGAAGCTGGTTCCGGAACTAACAATACCGAGATAACATGGACATTAGGTTCAGTTTTAATAAAATTTTTATGAGAAAATTCCCAACTATCTTTCAAGCGGAAATTCACACGATGACAGGTGCCGGCGTATATGCGCCAAGAACTACATACACTGAACCTGTGGAAAAATTCCCAACCATATTTCAAGCGGAAATTCACGCTATTGAAAGATTTTCCCAATTCAATACAAACAGAGGCACAGTTTTCTTAAGGTCCCATACACGAGCAAGCATTCTCGTCAAGCTTCAATCTCAAACTTTTTTTTTGTCCAATACTGTGTATTGCATGATACTATGTGCGGAAAAGGTAATTGTATGTTTACATTTTTGACAGCTTCTCCTATAGTGAGTTGTTGAGCACATTTACCATCCATTTGATTACAAGCAGAATATAGCGTTAATATTGTATTAGCAATATTTTCAAATTTTGGGTGATTCTTCTTCTCAGGATCACAAAAATGTTCAATTTCAGCCATTGTAAACTCTCGAACCCGAATCAAACCTGAACGAGGAGATATTTCATTACGAAAAGCGTTTCCTATAATAAAATTATATTTTATATTATATACATATATCTGATTAAATTTCGAAACAATACCTATTTGAGAAACTGCGAATGGTAATTTTCCTTGATTAAATTCCAACAATCTTTTAAAGTTTACAAAAATACCCTGTGCCGTTTCTGGTCGAAGAAAACTAAAGGAAATTTATTCATAAAGATAGATTCAATAAGTGTTACTATAATTTAAAAATTACCCCTTAATAAGTCCGGTTGGGCCAATTTGTGTTGCAAACATTAGATTGAACTCAATAGGATCAGACAAATCGTTATTAGTAATTGGAGATTTCATATCATATTTTCTTAAAATATCTCTCAAATTTTCTTTCGACATTCCATCAAGCTATAAAAAATAAGCCAAACACATTAGAAAAACTTTATTTAAAATAAAAATAACATTATAATTACCTTTATTATAATATCTTCGTAAATTGATTTTTTTTCCGGAGTACAGTTTTTTTCCATTAATAATTTTTCCAAATGATTTTTAATGAGATGATCCAACCGAAAACACTCCCCATTTTTAACATCTTTTACCATTAGATCTGCAAAACGGTCAACATGACCTGATGCCCTATTGAATAAATTTAAAATAACACATTATAATTTATTTATTTAAATTATGTGTATTAGACTGGCCCTTATTTATAAAGTTTTTTCGAAACCTGACTACCCGGGGCTTATTACTTAAGGTTGATTAAAAAACTAATCCAGACAAAATTTATACACATCTACCCGCTATCTTCCACCCTTCTGGTCCCCATACAAAAACCCCAAACAAAAATACTTTAATTCTGAAGCATTATAAGATATCAGGCTATTTTTCTGGATTAATTGGAAAGTTTAGAACACTATTAAACAGGGCTGGCAAAAACCCGGGTTTTTTTTTTAAAAGCCCGGTGGGTCGGGTTTTATTGGGTTTTCTGGGTTTATTTGGGTATATATTTTTCGTGTTTTTTCTACTTATTTGCACAAAAGTGTAAATTGATTAAAAGTAATATTAATTTTGTTAATATTTTACATTAAAAAAAATATGTACTAATGTAAATTTTTCATAAATCAGCAAAATACAAATACATAACTCCAATCGGGTACGTTTCCATGTAAGAGCCTACATATTTTCCAAACACGATTATTGTGCATTTTTTTAAACAAAATTTACTTTCAGTTTAACAGGAGGGATTAACAGGAGATTGCTTTGAGGCAGTGTGCGTTGTTTGTTGTTTGTTTTGATGCCCCTTTGATGTGTTTTCTGAAAAAATGGAGTGCCGTAGTGTTGACATCAAAAGTGAAGTGAAACACTTCGATTGAAGTGTATTCGGCAACCCTGCTGGATCGATTTATTAATCTTGTAACCACTTTTTAACAAAACCTTATAGGTGATTTGTGTCATTATCGTGATGGACATATCATATGGTTTTAGAGCATAACCTAATTTAATATTTGTGCATAAAGATATCAAGATAAGCTTTATTGATTCCAAAAAAATCCGTACTTTATACACGTCAAGAAGCATAAACGTATATCGATAGAACTAGGAAGGAAAATTTATGAAAAATGATGCGATGAATCTAAGCTAAAATATGGTTGAAAATGATCGTAACTGGGTTTACGGCTAAAAAAGTTAGAAATGACATTAAAATATACCACAAAACCATTACTTCATATAAGAAAAAACATCTTGATTTTGACATTTTAAATTATTGTTTCAACAAATTCAAACACAATTTTAAACAAAGTGATTTCACTTTCACTCCCATAACCGGACATCCAACGGTAAGTCCGTATTGTAACATAATTTGACATCCAGACCCTTTAAAAGTTTACTTCGCGATATTTTGAGATATGGCTAACCGTGCAAAGAAAGCTTGAAAATAAGGTTACAAAAAAAGTTTCACTTCAAAAACGTTTAAAGCAGTGTAAAATTACCCGTTTTGAACCTTTTATGAACATGTTACTATCTATCTATCTATCAGAGCCAAAAGGCCTGTTCGAAAACTTTTTACCCGAAAAATGAAATTTTGACAGTTCTGCGAGAAATTTGAGGTGCATTTCAATTGTCAAAATTTATACTAGCTTTTGGACTACTATGACTGATTGGAAAATTCATAAATGAAGTGGGTAGGAGAGGGTAAATGACGCCTCAACAAGATCAAAGTTAACAAAAAATAATAGCACCCTCTAGGATTGAGTCCTGAATAGCGATTTTTTGCAATTTGTGTAAAATGTGCATTTTATATGGGGACACAAATGGCAATGGCAATTGATCAGAGATAATGATAATAATGATAATAATATATGATAATATATAATAATGATAATAATAATGATAATAATAATGATAATAATAATAATAATAATAATAATGATAATAATGGGATAAAAAATTTATGGGGACCGTCTATGGACTTCTTGCTCGCTGGTGGCTAATTTATCGGAAAACTTTGACCTGAAATTATCGATATCAGCTGGGGAAAATATTTCCTTATTACTGGTCTCATTTTACCAATAAATTTATTATTTATATTTTAAAATTTATATCTATTGCAACTTAAACGTATTTTTTGTATTTTAGTCAAAATTCTTTCTGTAAAAAGTTACCGTTTAGCGCCAAAATGAGAAAAACTTTAGATGGGTCCAATTAACTAGATATATTACTTACTTTAAAACAGCTTCTGGAGTTAAAATAGAGCAATCCACTTCCAACATTTGTTCTTCCAAACAAAAAAAATGTCGCCAATAATTAATGATATTAGACTTTAGAGCACAACCCATCGGTCCGTAATCATATTGTCCTGAAAAATTTTCATTTTTTATCAATGATTGATTTTGATTTTGTTAAATATGCAATACCTGTAATTCCACCATAAATTGCAAAACTTTGATCATAAAAGAAACGCCGTTTTAATAAATCTTCCATTTTGGCACGATCAAAAGTAGCAATATTTGAAGACAACTGAAGTTCTACATCTTCAAGATGTTTTTTGCGAAATTTTAGCTCAGCTACTGCCTTTTTTATATCTAATTCAGAGGCATTTTCAGCTTTGAGCTGTCGAACTATATTGCCTTGTTCCAAAACCTTTTCTCGTAAAGGTTTCAATTGCTCTTCAACATTTGGATCAACCATTGTTCTTTGAACGGGTTTTAGTTTTACACTTCTATTATATTTTTTAACACCCCACACGCTTGCAAAACTTTTCGACACAACAATATTTTTTTTATAACGAAGGAAGTGTGTGTTAGTTTTATGAAATAATGATAATATCGTGAATAACATATAAATTCATTAAAATTTCTTTCAAAAAGAAAAAAAATTCCTTACACGTGTCGAGTTTGAACCTACATTAAGACAGTGTAGTGCCAATATAGTTCAGAAACAAAATTCTACAGAGCGACTCAAAAGCCGCAAAATTTCGATTAATCTGAGAATAAACAATGCAGTCCTTCAATTCGTCATTCAATTATAATGCATACATTTTGGAAAATAAAACTATTTATGGTCTAAATAATTATGTTTCAGCGTGCGAAAAGGAGAAATATAAGCAACAAATAAAACGATTAAACAATGATGTCAGTATATAACAATACATTTTCTTTCGAATGAAAGGGATTTTTCAAACTATCGTTGGACCAACTTTTTTACAACTTTACGCCGGTGTTCAGACATGTCGAGAGTACGCGACTTACGCGTACGAGCCTACGAGACTGAGTCTGAATACCCCTATAGTATATACTTCACTCTTACGGCCTGATTCTGGCGAATAGGCAACAATAGGTAACAAGAAAATTTATTACCGAAATGCTGTTTTCTTTTGTTTTGTTTTGTTTCGAGAATTTCAAATTCGTATTCTGATAAAATCGTAAACAAAAATATTGAGTAAAAACTGTCAAAAATAAATTAAATTCGGGAGAATTTTGAGACAAATGTCAGAAAGCTGGAGCAAATAAAATTAATTTGAGAAAGATGACAATCGAATTTATTTTGAAATGTTTAGTGGCTTAGAATGAATGTGAGTGGCTTAGAATTCTTCCGAGTGCCATCATCAATATATTGGCCGTTAAAGTGAGTCTGATCATCAAAAACAACATCATATGGTCATATGAAGTCAAATTGTGTAATTTTGAGTGATTTTAAAGTGAGCAAGTCGAAAAAAATCAATAGAAAAGTGGTCGTTACTCGCTTATTACCTCCTCTGAGTGAGGAAACAATTTTTGTTCGTTTTTATTACGGTTTGTAGGCTTCAGAATAAGATTAGTTTCAAAAGTAATAATATCGAGAGCAAACACCGACATTGTTACTATTGTGGCTTGTTACATATTGGCCAGAATCAGGCTAAGGAAAGGATTTTTGTGAAAAAGTACTATTTTCAACAAAAAACACGGTTGCAAATCGAAAATTTCTTGATTTTCGATGAAAATCTGTCGAAAATCTGATTTTCATTTGACAGTTATTCCAAGGTGAAAATCAGATTTTCGGCTGATTTTCAGCGAAAATCGATTTTAGGCCGTAAATCAGCTCCGTGTGAACATGCTATTAGTTTAAATATCTTATTTAACATTTATATGTAGGAGTGACAGACGGACGAAGGACAACCCGGAGTGGACAAAAGTACTGACAGTAAACTACAACCGAGAAACTGGACGAAGACTGGGTTGACGAAAGACAGACAGAACCAGACAGACAGAGAGTCGTGATTTGAATTTATAAGCAGACGTACGTAATTAATTATATTTTTATAATCCAATAAAGTGTTTTAATTCAGCCATTAAGCTGAAAGTAGGAGTTCGCCATTAAACGAAAATCCTTCCTACAACTTTGGGGGCTCAACCGGGATGGATCAGACGATTGAATCAACCGGATCGATCTTGCGTGAATATTGAACTATAGAGAAACGTGAATTTGGAAACGCACTTCGTGATTCAGATTGTTGATTAAAAATATGTACTTTTGATTCGGTTTTGTGCTGTGTATGTGAATTTGAGCTGTACCCGCAATAAACGGTACAATGGTTGAGACGCCTCATTTGAAAATTCGCGAACATTCGTGCAGTTGTAAATTCGTTATTTTAAAAACCGAACGAAATTTCGGTTGGAGTATGAAATGTACAATAGATACAGAAAATATCAGAGAAGGCAAGACTGCGACGTGCGAGAAAGAGATTGACATTACTGCGGTGTGCGCCATAAGAGATGAAAAGCTAAGAGCATCACTGCGGTGTGCAGAAGCGAAACAGACAAGTGAGGAGCACGACTGCGGCGTGCAAAGAGGAACGTAGAGAAGAATAGCAGAGTGAAGTGAGCAGCGAAGACTCCATGCAGAGAGTTCTACCGTCGACAAGTAATCGGAGAGGTCATTCGAGATCGACTACCATGAGTGTGTTGAAGACAGAGTTTCGTCGTTCAGTGGAGTCGACGTCCCTGACATTATTCAGTGGCTCGACGAATTTGAGGAAAATGCACTAATCGTCGAGTGGAACGACATACAGAAGTTCGTGTACGTGAAGGAATTACTGAAACTTCAGTCTTCATTGATAGCCGAATTTGATACACAGGCATAGCTCTATAGCAGTGCATAAAATGTTGCGGAATCGTTGGAAGAAACAAAATGAGACTCTTCGAGAATATCTTTATAGCCTAATGGAGATAGGCAATGAAGGAAGCATAATTGAGTATTTCGTTGAGGGAATCCCTAATACGCGACAAAACAAACTGTTGTGGTATCAGGCCAAAAACATTGCCGAGTTGAACGATCATATCGTCATTTATGAGAAGGTACGCGGGTTGCAACAGTCTTCAAATCGTTGGACTGCGTCAGTGACCAAGAAGAATAATGAAACGGAAATGCAGGGCAGGCAGACAAGTGGAAGAAAATGCTTCACGTGTGGTGCAGATACACATCTAGTGAGGGAGTGTCCCAAGAACAAGGTCCGGTGTTATAAGTGCATCGAGATGGGAAAATTTTAATTTGAATACACTGGGGCAAAATACCTTTAATCTAGATAGATGTTGATGATGGGCGAAGTAGTAGTAGAATTCATGAATACACACCGCGAAGAATTAAACCGTCACCAATAGAAATGCAAATTATTCTAACAGATGAAGTCCCGTGTATCAGAGACCTCGTCGTTTAGCATACGCAGACCAACAAGTCGTTGATGAGCAAATATCCAAGTGGTTGAAGGAGAAAATCATTCGGCGTAGCACTTCAGAGCATGCCTCACCAATTCCTCTAGCAGCAAAAAAAGACGGAACAAAACGATTATGTTGAGACTACCGGAAGTTAAATGATAAAATGGTGAGAGACCATTTTCCATTTCCCATGGTGGTCATGGAAGACGTTTTGACAAAACTGCAAATATTGATGATTTGGAAAACGGATTTTTCCATGTACCGATTGAGGAGAGTTCACAAATACACGTCGTTCGTGACACACAGAAGACAATTTGAATTTTTATATGTGCCGTTCGGTATCTCCAATTCGCCGGCAGTGTTCACACGGTACATCAATGCCGTGCTGAGGAAGCTCATTCAAGATGAAACAATAATCGTATACATGGACGATATTATAATACCAGCCGAAGACGAATGTGATGGAATCAATAAGCTCAAGAAAGTGTTACAGGTGGCAGCGATGAACGGTTTGAAAATTAAGTGGCAGATGCAGTAATAGACTGATTGCAGAAACAATCATCGATTTTCGGGAACCCACGGCGTATCATATCGAATAGAGGTTCAGCGTTTATATCGAATGCGTTCAGAGAGTATTGTAAACCCTTGCCTCGAGGAAACGGGCAAGTGGAGAGGATTCACAAGGTCAATATACCTATGCTGTCCAAATTTTGTCAAGAAAAGTCCGCGCACTGGCATCGATATGTTGATAAAGTTCAACAAATTATAAACAACACTCCGCCGAGAAGTACCAATGTGACACGATTCAAGATACTCATAGGCGTTGATATGAGAATGAAAGATATTCCTGAGCTGCAAAATCTATTGGAAGAAGCTGCGATAACCGAGATTGATACAGAACGAGAAGTAGTACGACAATGCTCTGAAGTTAAAAGCGAATATTTTTGCCCTAATAGGATTACATCAATACAACGGCACGGACGTTATGAAGTGCAGAAAGTGGGTGAGCACGAGGGACCTAATACGACTACGAGGGTTGCTGAATATTTGAAAATGAAGTCGCAGGATGGCCGAATGTAGGAGTGACAGACGGACGAAGGATAACCCGGAGTGGACAAAAGTACTGACAGTAAACTACAACCGAGAAACTTGACGAAGACTGGGTAGACGGGTTTTAAACCTCAAGTATGTCCAACACCGGCTACGCGATCCAGTAGTACTTTCAGGATCCAAGTCTCTTCTGCACAAAGAAGACACAACAGTTTGTACTTAGTGTAAAATTTCAGTGCAAATATCCACATTATAAACCCATATAAAGTAATATGGGTGGACAAAAGTACTGACAGTAAACTACAACCGAGAAACTGGACGAAGACTGCGTTGACGGGTTTTAAACCTCAAGTATGTCCAACACCGGCTACGCGATCCAGTAGTACTTTCAGGATCCAAGTCTTTTTTGCACAAAGAAGACACAACAGTTTGTACTTAGTGTAAAATTTCAGTGCTAATATCCATTTATAAACCCATATAAAGTAATATAAATGACAAATTGTATATGTAAACAACGATCAATACCGTTTTAAAGGTTTTGAAACCAGCTTTCAGGAAATGTATGTGGAAGAATATTATAGTATATAGTTACTGTATTGTTATATTACTTTACTGTATTATTATATTACTTGTTGACAATCTGTTTGTTTTGTTTTGTATAAAATTATTTTTGAATTCACTGAATTACAATTTTTAAAAAATAACGGAGTAATAATTAATACGAATAAGCAAACAGTTTTGGGGGCTCAACCTAAAGGATTCAAGACGGATGATTGAAGAAGTTGCAAGAAGGAGATTGAAATTTTCAAAAGAATTTTAACGAAAGACGGAGAATTTTCATTGAAAACGTACAATTTTCAAGAAGACGGATTTTGAGTGAATTTTGAAGGAGTTCATATCCCAAATTAAAATGAGCACAATGGAGAGTTCAAGATTAGATTTGTCCAGCATTGATAAGATGTCTGTTGCTCAACTGCGAAGCGAGCTCGATCAGCGCAAGATGTCTGTGCAAGCTTCTAAGGCGGTTTTGAAGCTACGCCTGATGAACTTAGTAGCTGCAGATTGTGGAGAAGAAGATGAAGATGAGGTCGATATTTGGTTGGAGTGATCCAGAAATACTGATTTTCAGTAAAAATCGGCTAGGTGTAGCAGAAAATTATATGTTTTATCTCTTCGAGGAATTTTAACCTGGTCTCAATTCAAGATTTCTATTTTACAAGAATTTAAATCACAAGATTAGAGTCGAGATATTCATGGATTATTGCGTCGTGGTAAAAAGCTCACTTCAGAGTCTTGGAGGACATATGTGTACGAAATGAAAGAATTAGGTTCCCGCATATAATTTTCAAGACCTGAAAGATAAATTTATTGAATATGAACGTATCAAAAATTCGAAAACGTCAAGTTATTCGAAGAATATACACATGAAATGTTATAGTTATGGAGAAATTGGACATAGTTCCAAAAATTGTTCAAATACAGTGAGAGGAGTAAAATGTTTCAAATGTAATATTTTTGGACATATTATAGGTATTCACACCGACAATGATAATGTGGTAATTCACATGCATTTTGTTTTTGTAAATTTGCCACATTACCACGCCTAGACCCAGAGTAAAATGATTTCAATACCATTTACTAAGTGTTGCCAACATTACAATAGAAAAAATTTTTTTTTTTTTTTTTTTTAATATAGTTCTTTATTTATTGGATCTTCTCTTCTAGAGACTAACAATAATTGTATCAAATCTTATATCTACTTATAATCTACTCCTTCATTGGGGGAGTACTGTTGTTACGTGATCCTCCTTATCACAGGGATGGTAGGTCGTTCCTACGTAGACGGGATGTGCTGCTTGTGTACGTCAGTGCGTTCGCTAATGGGTTTGGATGGATTTGTAGCTTTTCCAGATATCTTGCTGTAATGTGTGGAATTACGTCCTTCACCAAGGGAATGTTCAGGTCTCTGTGGATATTTATATTTCGGATGTACCAAGGAGCACCCGTCATGGTTCTTAGTATCTTTGTTTGCGCTCTCTGTATGAGTTCGATATTAGTTACACATGCGTTTCCCCATAGTTGGATACCATATGTCCAAATAGGTTTTATGATGCTATTGTATAGGAGTACCTTGTTTTCTAGGCTTAGTGGAGATCTATGGTTAATGAGCCAGTGTATGGAAGCGGCTTTTAACTTGATGTGAGTTCTCTTTGCCTCAAGGTGTTTTCGCCAGGTTAGGCGCCGATCTAGATGAATCCCAAGGTATGTGACATGAGATCCTTGTGGAATAGGGATATTGTTTAGGGTTATTGTTGGGCATGTATTTGGCCTTAGTGTGAATGTCACATGTTTACTCTTTTGCTCATTAACTTTTATGCGCCAATTCGATAGCCATTTTTCTACTACTTTTAAATGGTTTCCTAGTTCAGTTGACGCTTTTGTGGGACACTTGTCGGTGCTTAGTATTGCTGTGTCATCAGCAAATGTTGATGTGACTAGCTTACTATTTGTTGGTAAGTCTGACGTGAATATAATGTACAGGATTGGACCAAGTACGCTTCCCTGTGGAACTCCCGCGTTTATTTCGAAGTCATTTGTTATATATTCCTTATATTTCACCCGGAACATTCTATGTGAGAGATACGATTTTAAGATATGATGGTAGTTTTCTGGAAGTAAGCATCTTATTTTGTACATAAGACCTTCGTGCCACACTCTGTCAAAAGCTTGAGCTACATCGAGAAAAATAGCGGAGCAGTATTTTCGGGTTTCAAATGCATTTCTTATTTCATTGGTTATGCGATTTACTTGTTCTATTGTACCGTGTTTTTCACGAAAACCGAATTGGTGGAAGGGTATGATATTCCTTTCGCGGAGATATGGAGAAAGCTTTGACAGTAGCAGCTTTTCAAATAGTTTCGACAAGCACGGAAGCAAGCTTATAGGTCTGTAGGAGGATGGTAGTGTCTTATCCTTTCCTGGTTTTGGAATCATTATTATTAAAGATTTCTTCCATGGTGTTGGAAAGTGGCCAGTTCGAAAGATAGCGTTGAATAAGCTACTAATAAAAGTTATTGCAGAATTAGGAAGTTCAGTTAGCATTTTGGGGGTTATGTGATCGTAGCCAGGGGCTTTTTTGGGATTCAGCTGCGTTTGTATAACGGTTTTGATTTCGATCTCAGTGCTAGTGATAGGAGTCATACCTTCTTGAGAGATGCAATTAAGGTAAGGGATTTGGAATCCATTAGTAGGAGGATTTGGTTGAAATACCGAACTTAGATGACGATATAGAAAAAATAACAAATAATAGTATATAATAATTTAATTTAATTTAACTCATATTTTGTAGTTTTTTGTGATATAAAGGTCAGAGTATACTATGTTTCGGCAGTGAAATTAATCAGGTATTCACACTTGATGACAGCAATCGGATAATAAAAATCACATTACCACAGTCGGAGTGAATACCCCTATTGCAAAATTTTGTCTTCAAAATGTATCGCAAAGGAATCAAAATATAAATTTAGTAATGAAAATCCGATTGTAAAAATTGTAATTAAAAATAATTATTTTAATGCTTTAGGATGCTACAGGAAGTTGTGTACATTTGATAAAAAATAAAGTATTTCTTATCATTGGAACTCCAGAATTTCAATAAACCAACAGAACATTTTCTGGTTTAGGGTTTAAACATGTTATCTCAAAAGGATTGTTAAATATCGATTTTACGTGTAATGATAATTAGAATTCTCAATTTTATATATTGTCTGATTTCTGCATAAACTATGATATAATGTTGGGAAGAACATTTCTGGAAAATTACGAGCTTCATATGGTTAAAGGAAATGCTCTTAAGAAGATTGAAAAAAGTTCAGATATATTCCTATCACATATCAATGTAGTTGATGATTCGATTGTGCTGTGTATGTGAATTTGAGCTGTACCCGCAATAAACGGTACAATGGTTGAGACGCCTCATTTGAAAATTCGCGAACATTCGTGCAGTTGTAAATTCGTTATTTTAAAAACCGAACGAAATTTCGGTTGGAGTATGAAATGTACAATAGATACAGAAAATATCAGAGAAGGCAAGACTGCGACGTGCGAGAAAGAGATTGACATTACTGCGGTGTGCGCCATAAGAGATGAAAAGCTAAGAGCATCACTGCGGTGTGCAGAAGCGAAACAGACAAGTGAGGAGCACGACTGCGGCGTGCAAAGAGGAACGTAGAGAAGAAAAGCAGAGTGAAGTGAGCAGCGAAGACTCCATGCAGAGAGTTCTACCGTCGACAAGTAATCGGAGAGGTCATTCGAGATCGACTACCATGAGTGTGTTGAAGACAGAGTTTCGTCGTTCAGTGGAGTCGACGTCCCTGACATTATTCAGTGGCTCGACGAATTTGAGGAAAATGCACTAATCGTCGAGTGGAACGACATACAGAAGTTCGTGTACGTGAAGGAATTACTGAAACTTCAGTCTTCATTGATAGCCGAATTTGATACACAGGCATAGCTCTATAGCAGTGCATAAAATGTTGCGGAATCGTTGGAAGAAACAAAATGAGACTCTTCGAGAATATCTTTATAGCCTAATGGAGATAGGCAATGAAGGAAGCATAATTGAGTATTTCGTTGAGGGAATCCCTAATACGCGACAAAACAAACTGTTGTGGTATCAGGCCAAAAACATTGCCGAGTTGAACGATCATATCGTCATTTATGAGAAGGTACGCGGGTTGCAACAGTCTTCAAATCGTTGGACTGCGTCAGTGACCAAGAAGAATAATGAAACGGAAATGCAGGGCAGGCAGACAAGTGGAAGAAAATGCTTCACGTGTGGTGCAGATACACATCTAGTGAGGGAGTGTCCCAAGAACAAGGTCCGGTGTTATAAGTGCATCGAGATGGGAAAATTTTAATTTGAATACACTGGGGCAAAATACCTTTAATCTAGATAGATGTTGATGATGGGCGAAGTAGTAGTAGAATTCATGAATACACACCGCGAAGAATTAAACCGTCACCAATAGAAATGCAAATTATTCTAACAGATGAAGTCCCGTGTATCAGAGACCTCGTCGTTTAGCATACGCAGACCAACAAGTCGTTGATGAGCAAATATCCAAGTGGTTGAAGGAGAAAATCATTCGGCGTAGCACTTCAGAGCATGCCTCACCAATTCCTCTAGCAGCAAAAAAAGACGGAACAAAACGATTATGTTGAGACTACCGGAAGTTAAATGATAAAATGGTGAGAGACCATTTTCCATTTCCCATGGTGGTCATGGAAGACGTTTTGACAAAACTGCAAATATTGATGATTTGGAAAACGGATTTTTCCATGTACCGATTGAGGAGAGTTCACAAATACACGTCGTTCGTGACACACAGAAGACAATTTGAATTTTTATATGTGCCGTTCGGTATCTCCAATTCGCCGGCAGTGTTCACACGGTACATCAATGCCGTGCTGAGGAAGCTCATTCAAGATGAAACAATAATCGTATACATGGACGATATTATAATACCAGCCGAAGACGAATGTGATGGAATCAATAAGCTCAAGAAAGTGTTACAGGTGGCAGCGATGAACGGTTTGAAAATTAAGTGGCAGATGCAGTAATAGACTGATTGCAGAAACAATCATCGATTTTCGGGAACCCACGGCGTATCATATCGAATAGAGGTTCAGCGTTTATATCGAATGCGTTCAGAGAGTATTGTAAACCCTTGCCTCGAGGAAACGGGCAAGTGGAGAGGATTCACAAGGTCAATATACCTATGCTGTCCAAATTTTGTCAAGAAAAGTCCGCGCACTGGCATCGATATGTTGATAAAGTTCAACAAATTATAAACAACACTCCGCCGAGAAGTACCAATGTGACACGATTCAAGATACTCATAGGCGTTGATATGAGAATGAAAGATATTCCTGAGCTGCAAAATCTATTGGAAGAAGCTGCGATAACCGAGATTGATACAGAACGAGAAGTAGTACGACAATGCTCTGAAGTTAAAAGCGAATATTTTTGCCCTAATAGGATTACATCAATACAACGGCACGGACGTTATGAAGTGCAGAAAGTGGGTGAGCACGAGGGACCTAATACGACTACGAGGGTTGCTGAATATTTGAAAATGAAGTCGCAGGATGGCCGAATGTAGGAGTGACAGACGGACGAAGGATAACCCGGAGTGGACAAAAGTACTGACAGTAAACTACAACCGAGAAACTTGACGAAGACTGGGTAGACGGGTTTTAAACCTCAAGTATGTCCAACACCGGCTACGCGATCCAGTAGTACTTTCAGGATCCAAGTCTCTTCTGCACAAAGAAGACACAACAGTTTGTACTTAGTGTAAAATTTCAGTGCAAATATCCACATTATAAACCCATATAAAGTAATATGGGTGGACAAAAGTACTGACAGTAAACTACAACCGAGAAACTGGACGAAGACTGCGTTGACGGGTTTTAAACCTCAAGTATGTCCAACACCGGCTACGCGATCCAGTAGTACTTTCAGGATCCAAGTCTTTTTTGCACAAAGAAGACACAACAGTTTGTACTTAGTGTAAAATTTCAGTGCTAATATCCATTTATAAACCCATATAAAGTAATATAAATGACAAATTGTATATGTAAACAACGATCAATACCGTTTTAAAGGTTTTGAAACCAGCTTTCAGGAAATGTATGTGGAAGAATATTATAGTATATAGTTACTGTATTGTTATATTACTTTACTGTATTATTATATTACTTGTTGACAATCTGTTTGTTTTGTTTTGTATAAAATTATTTTTGAATTCACTGAATTACAATTTTTAAAAAATAACGGAGTAATAATTAATACGAATAAGCAAACAGTTTTGGGGGCTCAACCTAAAGGATTCAAGACGGATGATTGAAGAAGTTGCAAGAAGGAGATTGAAATTTTCAAAAGAATTTTAACGAAAGACGGAGAATTTTCATTGAAAACGTACAATTTTCAAGAAGACGGATTTTGAGTGAATTTTGAAGGAGTTCATATCCCAAATTAAAATGAGCACAATGGAGAGTTCAAGATTAGATTTGTCCAGCATTGATAAGATGTCTGTTGCTCAACTGCGAAGCGAGCTCGATCAGCGCAAGATGTCTGTGCAAGCTTCTAAGGCGGTTTTGAAGCTACGCCTGATGAACTTAGTAGCTGCAGATTGTGGAGAAGAAGATGAAGATGAGGTCGATATTTGGTTGGAGTGATCCAGAAATACTGATTTTCAGTAAAAATCGGCTAGGTGTAGCAGAAAATTATATGTTTTATCTCTTCGAGGAATTTTAACCTGGTCTCAATTCAAGATTTCTATTTTACAAGAATTTAAATCACAAGATTAGAGTCGAGATATTCATGGATTATTGCGTCGTGGTAAAAAGCTCACTTCAGAGTCTTGGAGGACATATGTGTACGAAATGAAAGAATTAGGTTCCCGCATATAATTTTCAAGACCTGAAAGATAAATTTATTGAATATGAACGTATCAAAATTCGAAAACGTCAAGTTATTCGAAGAATATACACATGAAATGTTATAGTTATGGAGAAATTGGACATAGTTCCAAAATTGTTCAAATACAGTGAGAGGAGTAAAATGTTTCAAATGTAATATTTTTGGACATATTATAGGTATTCACACCGACAATGATAATGTGGTAATTCACATGCATTTTGTTTTTGTAAATTGCCACATTACCACGCCTAGACCCAGAGTAAAATGATTTCAATACCATTTACTAAGTGTTGCCAACATTACAATAGAAAAAATTTTTTTTTTTTTTTTTTTTAATATAGTTCTTTATTTATTGGATCTTCTCTTCTAGAGACTAACAATAATTGTATCAAATCTTATATCTACTTATAATCTACTCCTTCATTGGGGGAGTACTGTTGTTACGTGATCCTCCTTATCACAGGGATGGTAGGTCGTTCCTACGTAGACGGGATGTGCTGCTTGTGTACGTCAGTGCGTTCGCTAATGGGTTTGGATGGATTTGTAGCTTTTCCAGATATCTTGCTGTAATGTGTGGAATTACGTCCTTCACCAAGGGAATGTTCAGGTCTCTGTGGATATTTATATTTCGGATGTACCAAGGAGCACCCGTCATGGTTCTTAGTATCTTTGTTTGCGCTCTCTGTATGAGTTCGATATTAGTTACACATGCGTTTCCCCATAGTTGGATACCATATGTCCAAATAGGTTTTATGATGCTATTGTATAGGAGTACCTTGTTTTCTAGGCTTAGTGGAGATCTATGGTTAATGAGCCAGTGTATGGAAGCGGCTTTTAACTTGATGTGAGTTCTCTTTGCCTCAAGGTGTTTTCGCCAGGTTAGGCGCCGATCTAGATGAATCCCAAGGTATGTGACATGAGATCCTTGTGGAATAGGGATATTGTTTAGGGTTATTGTTGGGCATGTATTTGGCCTTAGTGTGAATGTCACATGTTTACTCTTTTGCTCATTAACTTTTATGCGCCAATTCGATAGCCATTTTTCTACTACTTTTAAATGGTTTCCTAGTTCAGTTGACGCTTTTGTGGGACACTTGTCGGTGCTTAGTATTGCTGTGTCATCAGCAAATGTTGATGTGACTAGCTTACTATTTGTTGGTAAGTCTGACGTGAATATAATGTACAGGATTGGACCAAGTACGCTTCCCTGTGGAACTCCCGCGTTTATTTCGAAGTCATTTGTTATATATTCCTTATATTTCACCCGGAACATTCTATGTGAGAGATACGATTTTAAGATATGATGGTAGTTTTCTGGAAGTAAGCATCTTATTTTGTACATAAGACCTTCGTGCCACACTCTGTCAAAAGCTTGAGCTACATCGAGAAAAATAGCGGAGCAGTATTTTCGGGTTTCAAATGCATTTCTTATTTCATTGGTTATGCGATTTACTTGTTCTATTGTACCGTGTTTTTCACGAAAACCGAATTGGTGGAAGGGTATGATATTCCTTTCGCGGAGATATGGAGAAAGCTTTGACAGTAGCAGCTTTTCAAATAGTTTCGACAAGCACGGAAGCAAGCTTATAGGTCTGTAGGAGGATGGTAGTGTCTTATCCTTCCTGGTTTTGGAATCATTATTATTAAAGATTTCTTCCATGGTGTTGGAAAGTGGCCAGTTCGAAAGATAGCGTTGAATAAGCTACTAATAAAAGTTATTGCAGAATTAGGAAGTTCAGTTAGCATTTTGGGGTTATGTGATCGTAGCCAGGGGCTTTTTTGGGATTCAGCTGCGTTTGTATAACGGTTTTTGATTTCGATCTCAGTGTAGTGATAGGAGTCATACCTTCTTGAGAGATGCAATTAAGGTAAGGGATTTTGGAATCCATTAGTAGGTGATTTGGTTGAAATTACCGAACTTAGATGACGATATAGAAAAAATAACAATAATAGTATATAATAATTTAATTTAATTTAACTCATATTTTGTAGTTTTTTGTGATATAAAGGTCAGAGTATACTATGTTTCGGCAGTGAAATTAATCAGGTATTCACACTTGATGACAGCAATCGGATAATAAAAATCACATTACCACAGTCGGAGTGAATACCCCTATTGCAAAATTTTGTCTTCAAAATGTATCGCAAAGGAATCAAATATAAATTTAGTAATGAAAATCCGATTGTAAAAATTGTAATTAAAAATAATTATTTTAATGCTTTAGGATGCTACAGGAAGTTGTGTACATTTGATAAAAAATAAAGTATTTCTTATCATTGGAACTCCGAATTTCAATAAACCAACAGAACATTTTCTGGTTTAGGGTTTAAACATGTTATCTCAAAAGGATTGTTAAATATCGATTTTACGTGTAAGATAATTAGAATTCTCAATTTTATATATGTCTGATTTCTGCATAAACTATGATATAATGTGGGAAGAACATTTCTGGAAAATTACGAGCTTCATATGGTTAAAGGAAATGCTCTTAAGAAGATTGAAAAAAGTTCAGATATTTCCTATCACATATCAATGTAGTTGATGATTCGATTGTGCTGTGTATGTGAATTTGAGCTGTACCCGCAATAAACGTACAATGGTTGAGACGCCTCATTTGAAAATTCGCGAACATTCGTGCAGTTGTAAATTCGTTATTTTAAAACCGAACGAAATTTCGTTGGAGTATGAAATGTACAATAGATACAGAAATATCAGAGAAGGCAAGACTGCGCGTGCGAGAAAGAGTTGACATTACTACTGCGGTGTGCGCCATAAGAGATGAAAAGCTAAGAGCATCACTGCGGTGTGCAGAAGCGAAACAGACAAGTGAGGAGCACGACTGCGGCGTGCAAAGAGGAACGTAGAGAAGAAAAGCAGAGTGAAGTGAGCAGCGAAGACTCCATGCAGAGAGTTCTACCGTCGACAAGTAATCGGAGAGGTCATTCGAGATCGACTACCATGAGTGTGTTGAAGACAGAGTTTCGTCGTTCAGTGGAGTCGACGTCCCTGACATTATTCAGTGGCTCGACGAATTTGAGGAAAATGCACTAATCGTCGAGTGGAACGACATACAGAAGTTCGGTACGTGAAGGAATTACTGAAACTTCAGTCTTCATTGATAGCCGAATTTGATACACAGGCATAGCTCTATAGCAGTGCATAAAATGTTGCGGAATCGTTGGAAGAAACAAAATGAGACTCTTCGAGAATATCTTTATAGCCTAATGGAGATAGGCAATGAAGGAAGCATAATTGAGTATTCGTTGAGGGAATCCCTAATACGCGACAAACAAAACTGTTGTGGTATCAGGCCAAAAACATTGCCGAGTTGAACGATCATATCGTCATTATGAGAAGGTACGCGGGTTGCAACAGTCTTCAAATCGTTGGACTGCGTCAGTGACCAAGAAGAATAATGAAACGGAAATGCAGGGCAGGCAGACAAGTGGAAGAAAATGCTTCACGTGTGGTGCAGATACACATCTAGTGAGGGAGTGTCCCAAGAACAAGGTCCGGTGTTATAAGTGCATCGAGATGGGAAATTTTAATTTGAATACACTGGGGCAAATACCTTTAATCTAGATAGATGTTGATGATGGGCGAAGTAGTAGTAGAATTCATGAATACACACCGCGAAGAATTAAACCGTCACCAATAGAAATGCAAATTATTCTAACAGATGAAGTCCCGTGTATCAGAGACCTCGTCGTTTAGCATACGCAGACCAACAAGTCGTTGATGAGCAAATATCCAAGTGGTTGAAGGAGAAAATCATTCGGCGTAGCACTTCAGAGCATGCCTCACCAATTCCTCTAGCAGCAAAAAAGACGGAACAAAACGATTATGTTGAGACTACCGGAAGTTAAATGATAAAATGGTGAGAGACCATTTTCCATTTCCCATGGTGGTCATGGAAGACGTTTTGACAAAACTGCAAATATTGATGATTTGGAAAACGGATTTTTCCATGTACCGATTGAGGAGAGTTCACAAATACACGTCGTTCGTGACACACAGAAGACAATTTGAATTTTTATATGTGCCGTTCGGTATCTCCAATTCGCCGGCAGTGTTCACACGGTACATCAATGCCGTGCTGAGGAAGCTCATTCAAGATGAAACAATAATCGTATACATGGACGATATTATAATACCAGCCGAAGACGAATGTGATGGAATCAATAAGCTCAAGAAGTGTTACAGGTGGCAGCGATGAACGGTTTGAAAATTAAGTGGCAGATGCAGTAATAGACTGATTGCAGAAACAATCATCGATTTTCGGGAACCCACGGCGTATCATATCGAATAGAGGTTCAGCGTTTATATCGAATGCGTTCAGAGAGTATTGTAAACCCTTGCCTCGAGGAAACGGGCAAGTGGAGAGGATTCACAAGGTCAATATACCTATGCTGTCCAAATTTTGTCAAGAAAGTCCGCGCACTGGCATCGATATGTTGATAAAGTTCAACAAATTATAAACAACACTCCGCCGAGAAGTACCAATGTGACACGATTCAAGATACTCATAGGCGTTGATATGAGAATGAAAGATATTCCTGAGCTGCAAAATCTATTGGAAGAAGCTGCGATAACCGAGATTGATACAGAACGAGAAGTAGTACGACAATGCTCTGAAGTTAAAAGCGAATATTTTTGCCCTAATAGGATTACATCAATACAACGGCACGGACGTTATGAAGTGCAGAAAGTGGGTGAGCACGAGGGACCTAATACGACTACGAGGGTTGCTGAATATTTGAAAATGAAGTCGCAGGATGGCCGAATGTAGGAGTGACAGACGGACGAAGGATAACCCGGAGTGGACAAAAGTACTGACAGTAAACTACAACCGAGAAACTTGACGAAGACTGGGTAGACGGGTTTTAAACCTCAAGTATGTCCAACACCGGCTACGCGATCCAGTAGTACTTTCAGGATCCAAGTCTCTTCTGCACAAAGAAGACACAACAGTTTGTACTTAGTGTAAAATTTCAGTGCAAATATCCACATTATAAACCCATATAAAGTAATATGGGTGGACAAAAGTACTGACAGTAAACTACAACCGAGAAACTGGACGAAGACTGCGTTGACGGGTTTTAAACCTCAAGTATGTCCAACACCGGCTACGCGATCCAGTAGTACTTTCAGGATCCAAGTCTTTTTTGCACAAAGAAGACACAACAGTTTGTACTTAGTGTAAAATTTCAGTGCTAATATCCATTTATAAACCCATATAAAGTAATATAAATGACAAATTGTATATGTAAACAACGATCAATACCGTTTTAAAGGTTTTGAAACCAGCTTTCAGGAAATGTATGTGGAAGAATATTATAGTATATAGTTACTGTATTGTTATATTACTTTACTGTATTATTATATTACTTGTTGACAATCTGTTTGTTTTGTTTTGTATAAAATTATTTTTGAATTCACTGAATTACAATTTTTAAAAAATAACGGAGTAATAATTAATACGAATAAGCAAACAGTTTTGGGGGCTCAACCTAAAGGATTCAAGACGGATGATTGAAGAAGTTGCAAGAAGGAGATTGAAATTTTCAAAAGAATTTTAACGAAAGACGGAGAATTTTCATTGAAAACGTACAATTTTCAAGAAGACGGATTTTGAGTGAATTTTGAAGGAGTTCATATCCCAAATTAAAATGAGCACAATGGAGAGTTCAAGATTAGATTTGTCCAGCATTGATAAGATGTCTGTTGCTCAACTGCGAAGCGAGCTCGATCAGCGCAAGATGTCTGTTGCAAGCTTCTAAGGCGGTTTTGAAGCTACGCCCCTGATGAACTTAGTAGCTGCAGATTGTGGAGAAGAAAGATGAAGATGAGGTCGATATTTGGTTGGAGTGATCCAGAAATACTGATTTTCAGTAAAAATCGGCTAGGTGTAGCAGAAAATTATATGTTTTATCTCTTCGAGGAATTTTAACCTGGTCTCAATTCAAGATTTCTATTTTACAAGAATTTAAATCACAAGATTAGAGTCGAGATATTCATGGATTATTGCGTCGTGGTAAAAAGCTCACTTCAGAGTCTTGGAGGACATATGTGTACGAAATGAAAGAATTAGGTTCCCGCATATAATTTTCAAGACCTGAAAGATAAATTTATTGAATATGAACGTATCAAAAATTCGAAAACGTCAAGTTATTCGAAGAATATACACATGAAATGTTATAGTTATGGAGAAATTGGACATAGTTCCAAAAATTGTTCAAATACAGTGAGAGGAGTAAAATGTTTCAAATGTAATATTTTTGGACATATTATAGGTATTCACACCGAC
This sequence comes from Coelopa frigida, assembly GCA_017309665.1. Classification (NCBI taxonomy): domain Eukaryota; kingdom Metazoa; phylum Arthropoda; class Insecta; order Diptera; family Coelopidae; genus Coelopa; species Coelopa frigida. The sequence continues at coordinate 285,389 of JAFDUT010000021.1, forward strand.
AATGATAATGTGGTAATTCACATGCATTTTGTTTTTGTAAATTTGCCACATTACCACGCCTAGACCCAGAGTAAAATGATTTCAATACCATTTACTAAGTGTTGCCAACATTACAATAGAAAAATTTTTTTTTTTTTTTTTTTTTAATATAGTTCTTTATTTATTGGATCTTCTCTTCTAGAGACTAACAATAATTGTATCAAATCTTATATCTACTTATATCTACTCCTTCATTGGGGGAGTATGTTGTTACGTGATCCTCCTTATCACAGGGATGGTAGGTCGTTCCTACGTAGACGGGATGTGCTGCTTGTGTACGTCAGTGCGTTCGCTAATGGGTTTGGATGGATTGTAGCTTTTCCAGATATCTTGCTGTAATGTGTGGAATTACGTCCTTCACCAAGGGAATGTTCAGGTCTCTGTGGATATTTATATTTCGGATGTACCAAGGAGCACCCGTCATGGTTCTTAGTATCTTTGTTTGCGCTCTCTGTATGAGTTCGATATTAGTTACACATGCGTTTCCCCATAGTTGGATACCATATGTCCAAATAGGTTTTATGATGCTATTGTATAGGAGTACCTTGTTTTCTAGGCTTAGTGGAGATCTATGGTTAATGAGCCAGTGTATGGAAGCGGCTTTTAACTTGATGTGAGTTCTCTTTGCCTCAAGGTGTTTTCGCCAGGTTAGGCGCCGATCTAGATGAATCCCAAGGTATGTGACATGAGATCCTTGTGGAATAGGGATATTGTTTAGGGTTATTGTTGGGCATGTATTTGGCCTTAGTGTGAATGTCACATGTTTACTCTTTTGCTCATTAACTTTTATGCGCCAATTCGATAGCCATTTTTCTACTACTTTTAAATGGTTTCCTAGTTCAGTTGACGCTTTTGTGGGACACTTGTCGGTGCTTAGTATTGCTGTGTCATCAGCAATGTTGATGTGACTAGCTTACTATTTGTTGATAAGTCTGACGTGAATATAGTGTACAGGATTGGACCAAGTACGCTTCCCTGTGGAACTCCCGCGTTTATTTCGAAGTCATTTGTTATATATTCCTTATATTTCACCCGGAACATTCTATGTGAGAGATACGATTTTAAGATATGATGGTAGTTTTCTGGAAGTAAGCATCTTATTTTGTACATAAGACCTTCGTGCCACACTCTGTCAAAAGCTTGAGCTACATCGAGAAAAATAGCGGAGCAGTATTTTCGGGTTTCAAATGCATTTCTTATTTCATTGGTTATGCGATTTACTTGTTCTATTGTACCGTGTTTTTCACGAAAACCGAATTGGTGGAAGGGTATGATATTCCTTTCGCGGAGATATGGAGAAAGCTTTGACAGTAGCAGCTTTTCAAATAGTTTCGACAAGCACGGAAGCAAGCTTATAGGTCTGTAGGAGGATGGTAGTGTCTTATCCTTTCCTGGTTTTGGAATCATTATTATTAAAGATTTCTTCCATGGTGTTGGAAAGTGGCCAGTTCGAAAGATAGCGTTGAATAAGCTACTAATAAAAGTTATTGCAGAATTAGGAAGTTCAGTTAGCATTTTGGGGGTTATGTGATCGTAGCCAGGGGCTTTTTTGGGATTCAGCTGCGTTTGTATAACGGTTTTGATTTCGATCTCAGTGCTAGTGATAGGAGTCATACCTTCTTGAGAGATGCAATTAAGGTAAGGGATTTGGAATCCATTAGTAGGAGGATTTGGTTGAAATACCGAACTTAGATGACGATATAGAAAAAATAACAAATAATAGTATATAATAATTTAATTTAATTTAACTCATATTTTGTAGTTTTTTGTGATATAAAGGTCAGAGTATACTATGTTTCGGCAGTGAAATTAATCAGGTATTCACACTTGATGACAGCAATCGGATAATAAAAATCACATTACCACAGTCGGAGTGAATACCCCTATTGCAAAATTTTGTCTTCAAAATGTATCGCAAAGGAATCAAAATATAAATTTAGTAATGAAAATCCGATTGTAAAAATTGTAATTAAAAATAATTATTTTAATGCTTTAGGATGCTACAGGAAGTTGTGTACATTTGATAAAAAATAAAGTATTTCTTATCATTGGAACTCCAGAATTTCAATAAACCAACAGAACATTTTCTGGTTTAGGGTTTAAACATGTTATCTCAAAAGGATTGTTAAATATCGATTTTACGTGTAATGATAATTAGAATTCTCAATTTTATATATTGTCTGATTTCTGCATAAACTATGATATAATGTTGGGAAGAACATTTCTGGAAAATTACGAGCTTCATATGGTTAAAGGAAATGCTCTTAAGAAGATTGAAAAAAGTTCAGATATATTCCTATCACATATCAATGTAGTTGATGATTCGATTGTGCTGTGTATGTGAATTTGAGCTGTACCCGCAATAAACGGTACAATGGTTGAGACGCCTCATTTGAAAATTCGCGAACATTCGTGCAGTTGTAAATTCGTTATTTTAAAAACCGAACGAAATTTCGGTTGGAGTATGAAATGTACAATAGATACAGAAAATATCAGAGAAGGCAAGACTGCGACGTGCGAGAAAGAGATTGACATTACTGCGGTGTGCGCCATAAGAGATGAAAAGCTAAGAGCATCACTGCGGTGTGCAGAAGCGAAACAGACAAGTGAGGAGCACGACTGCGGCGTGCAAAGAGGAACGTAGAGAAGAAAAGCAGAGTGAAGTGAGCAGCGAAGACTCCATGCAGAGAGTTCTACCGTCGACAAGTAATCGGAGAGGTCATTCGAGATCGACTACCATGAGTGTGTTGAAGACAGAGTTTCGTCGTTCAGTGGAGTCGACGTCCCTGACATTATTCAGTGGCTCGACGAATTTGAGGAAAATGCACTAATCGTCGAGTGGAACGACATACAGAAGTTCGTGTACGTGAAGGAATTACTGAAACTTCAGTCTTCATTGATAGCCGAATTTGATACACAGGCATAGCTCTATAGCAGTGCATAAAATGTTGCGGAATCGTTGGAAGAAACAAAATGAGACTCTTCGAGAATATCTTTATAGCCTAATGGAGATAGGCAATGAAGGAAGCATAATTGAGTATTTCGTTGAGGGAATCCCTAATACGCGACAAAACAAACTGTTGTGGTATCAGGCCAAAAACATTGCCGAGTTGAACGATCATATCGTCATTTATGAGAAGGTACGCGGGTTGCAACAGTCTTCAAATCGTTGGACTGCGTCAGTGACCAAGAAGAATAATGAAACGGAAATGCAGGGCAGGCAGACAAGTGGAAGAAAATGCTTCACGTGTGGTGCAGATACACATCTAGTGAGGGAGTGTCCCAAGAACAAGGTCCGGTGTTATAAGTGCATCGAGATGGGAAAATTTTAATTTGAATACACTGGGGCAAAATACCTTTAATCTAGATAGATGTTGATGATGGGCGAAGTAGTAGTAGAATTCATGAATACACACCGCGAAGAATTAAACCGTCACCAATAGAAATGCAAATTATTCTAACAGATGAAGTCCCGTGTATCAGAGACCTCGTCGTTTAGCATACGCAGACCAACAAGTCGTTGATGAGCAAATATCCAAGTGGTTGAAGGAGAAAATCATTCGGCGTAGCACTTCAGAGCATGCCTCACCAATTCCTCTAGCAGCAAAAAAAGACGGAACAAAACGATTATGTTGAGACTACCGGAAGTTAAATGATAAAATGGTGAGAGACCATTTTCCATTTCCCATGGTGGTCATGGAAGACGTTTTGACAAAACTGCAAATATTGATGATTTGGAAAACGGATTTTTCCATGTACCGATTGAGGAGAGTTCACAAATACACGTCGTTCGTGACACACAGAAGACAATTTGAATTTTATATGTGCCGTTCGGTATCTCCAATTCGCCGGCAGTGTTCACACGGTACATCAATGCCGTGCTGAGGAAGCTCATTCAAGATGAAACAATAATCGTATACATGGACGATATTATAATACCAGCCGAAGACGAATGTGATGGAATCAATAAGCTCAAGAAAGTGTTACAGGTGGCAGCGATGAACGGTTTGAAAATTAAGTGGCAGATGCAGTAATAGACTGATTGCAGAAACAATCATCGATTTTCGGGAACCCACGGCGTATCATATCGAATAGAGGTTCAGCGTTATATCGAATGCGTTCAGAGAGTATTGTAAACCCTTGCCTCGAGGAAACGGGCAAGTGGAGAGGATTCACAAGGTCAATATACCTATGCTGTCCAAATTTTGTCAAGAAAAGTCCGCGCACTGGCATCGATATGTTGATAAAGTTCAACAAATTATAAACAACACTCCGCCGAGAAGTACCAATGTGACACGATTCAAGATACTCATAGGCGTTGATATGAGAATGAAAGATATTCCTGAGCTGCAAAATCTATTGGAAGAAGCTGCGATAACCGAGATTGATACAGAACGAGAAGTAGTACGACAATGCTCTGAAGTTAAAAGCGAATATTTTTGCCCTAATAGGATTACATCAATACAACGGCACGGACGTTATGAAGTGCAGAAAGTGGGTGAGCACGAGGGACCTAATACGACTACGAGGGTTGCTGAATATTTGAAAATGAAGTCGCAGGATGGCCGAATGTAGGAGTGACAGACGGACGAAGGATAACCCGGAGTGGACAAAAGTACTGACAGTAAACTACAACCGAGAAACTTGACGAAGACTGGGTAGACGGGTTTTAAACCTCAAGTATGTCCAACACCGGCTACGCGATCCAGTAGTACTTTCAGGATCCAAGTCTCTTCTGCACAAAGAAGACACAACAGTTTGTACTTAGTGTAAAATTTCAGTGCAAATATCCACATTATAACCCATATAAAGTAATATGGGTGGACAAAAGTACTGACAGTAAACTACAACCGAGAAACTGGACGAAGACTGCGTTGACGGGTTTTAAACCTCAAGTATGTCCAACACCGGCTACGCGATCCAGTAGTACTTTCAGGATCCAAGTCTTTTTTGCACAAAGAAGACACAACAGTTTGTACTTAGTGTAAAATTTCAGTGCTAATATCCATTTATAAACCCATATAAAGTAATATAAATGACAAATTGTATATGTAAACAACGATCAATACCGTTTTAAAGGTTTTGAAACCAGCTTTCAGGAAATGTATGTGGAAGAATATTATAGTATATAGTTACTGTATTGTTATATTACTTTACTGTATTATTATATTACTTGTTGACAATCTGTTTGTTTTGTTTTGTATAAAATTATTTTTGAATTCACTGAATTACAATTTTTAAAAAATAACGGAGTAATAATTAATACGAATAAGCAAACAGTTTTGGGGGCTCAACCTAAAGGATTCAAGACGGATGATTGAAGAAGTTGCAAGAAGGAGATTGAAATTTTCAAAAGAATTTTAACGAAAGACGGAGAATTTTCATTGAAAACGTACAATTTTCAAGAAGACGGATTTTGAGTGAATTTTGAAGGAGTTCATATCCCAAATTAAAATGAGCACAATGGAGAGTTCAAGATTAGATTTGTCCAGCATTGATAAGATGTCTGTTGCTCAACTGCGAAGCGAGCTCGATCAGCGCAAGATGTCTGTGCAAGCTTCTAAGGCGGTTTTGAAGCTACGCCTGATGAACTTAGTAGCTGCAGATTGTGGAGAAGAAGATGAAGATGAGGTCGATATTTGGTTGGAGTGATCCAGAAATACTGATTTTCAGTAAAAATCGGCTAGGTGTAGCAGAAAATTATATGTTTTATCTCTTCGATGAATTTTAACCTGGTCTCAATTCAAGATTTCTATTTTACAAGAATTTAAATCACAAGATTAGAGTCGAGATATTCATGGATTATTGCGTCGTGGTAAAAAGCTCACTTCAGAGTCTTGGAGGACATATGTGTACGAAATGAAAGAATTAGGTTCCCGCATATAATTTTCAAGACCTGAAAGATAAATTTATTGAATATGAACGTATCAAAAATTCGAAAACGTCAAGTTATTCGAAGAATATACACATGAAATGTTATAGTTATGGAGAAATTGGACATAGTTCCAAAAATTGTTTAAATACAGTGAGAGGAGTAAAATGTTTCAAATGTAATATTTTTGGACATATTATAGGTATTCACACCGACAATGATAATGTGGTAATTCACATGCATTTTGTTTTTGTAAATTTGCCACATTACCACGCCTAGACCCAGAGTAAAATGATTTCAATACCATTTACTAAGTGTTGCCAACATTACAATAGAAAAAAATTTTTTTTTTTTTTTTTTTTAATATAGTTCTTTATTTATTGGATCTTCTCTTCTAGAGACTAACAATAATTGTATCAAATCTTATATCTACTTATAATCTACTCCTTCATTGGGGGAGTACTGTTGTTACGTGATCCTCCTTATCACAGGGATGGTAGGTCGTTCCTACGTAGACGGGATGTGCTGCTTGTGTACGTCAGTGCGTTCGCTAATGGGTTTGGATGGATTTGTAGCTTTTCCAGATATCTTGCTGTAATGTGTGGAATTACGTCCTTCACCAAGGGAATGTTCAGGTCTCTGTGGATATTTATATTTCGGATGTACCAAGGAGCACCCGTCATGGTTCTTAGTATCTTTGTTCGCGCTCTCTATATGAGTTCGATATTAGTTACACATGCGTTTCCCCATAGTTGGATACCATATGTCCAAATAGGTTTTATGATGCTATTGTATAGGAGTACCTTGTTTTCTAGGCTTAGTGGAGATCTATGGTTAATGAGCCAGTGTATGGAAGCGGCTTTTAACTTGATGTGAGTTCTCTTTGCCTCAAGGTGTTTTCGCCAGGTTAGGCGCCGATCTAGATGAATCCCAAGGTATGTGACATGAGATCCTTGTGGAATAGGGATATTGTTTAGGGTTATTGTTGGGCATGTATTTGGCCTTAGTGTGAATGTCACATGTTTACTCTTTTGCTCATTAACTTTTATGCGCCAATTCGATAGCCATTTTTCTACTACTTTTAAATGGTTTCCTAGTTCAGTTGACGCTTTTGTGGGACACTTGTCGGTGCTTAGTATTGCTGTGTCATCAGCAAATGTTGATGTGACTAGCTTACTATTTGTTGGTAAGTCTGACGTGAATATAATGTACAGGATTGGACCAAGTACGCTTCCCTGTGGAACTCCCGCGTTTATTTCGAAGTCATTTGTTATATATTCCTTATATTTCACCCGGAACATTCTATGTGAGAGATACGATTTTAAGATATGATGGTAGTTTTCTGGAAGTAAGCATCTTATTTTGTACATAAGACCTTCGTGCCACACTCTGTCAAAAGCTTGAGCTACATCGAGAAAAATAGCGGAGCAGTATTTTCGGGTTTCAAATGCATTTCTTATTTCATTGGTTATGCGATTTACTTGTTCTATTGTACCGTGTTTTTCACGAAAACCGAATTGGTGGAAGGGTATGATATTCCTTTCGCGGAGATATGGAGAAAGCTTTGACAGTAGCAGCTTTTCAAATAGTTTCGACAAGCACGGAAGCAAGCTTATAGGTCTGTAGGAGGATGGTAGTGTCTTATCCTTTCCTGGTTTTGGAATCATTATTATTAAAGATTTCTTCCATGGTGTTGGAAAGTGGCCAGTTCGAAAGATAGCGTTGAATAAGCTACTAATAAAAGTTATTGCAGAATTAGGAAGTTCAGTTAGCATTTTGGGGGTTATGTGATCGTAGCCAGGGGCTTTTTTGGGATTCAGCTGCGTTTGTATAACGGTTTTGATTTCGATCTCAGTGCTAGTGATAGGAGTCATACCTTCTTGAGAGATGCAATTAAGGTAAGGGATTTGGAATCCATTAGTAGGAGGATTTGGTTGAAATACCGAACTTAGATGACGATATAGAAAAAATAACAAATAATAGTATATAATAATTTAATTTAATTTAACTCATATTTTGTAGTTTTTTGTGATATAAAGGTCAGAGTATACTATGTTTCGGCAGTGAAATTAATCAGGTATTCACACTTGATGACAGCAATCGGATAATAAAAATCACATTACCACAGTCGGAGTGAATACCCCTATTGCAAAATTTTGTCTTCAAAATGTATCGCAAAGGAATCAAAATATAAATTTAGTAATGAAAATCCGATTGTAAAAATTGTAATTAAAAATAATTATTTTAATGCTTTAGGATGCTACAGGAAGTTGTGTACATTTGATAAAAAATAAAGTATTTCTTATCATTGGAACTCCAGAATTTCAATAAACCAACAGAACATTTTCTGGTTTAGGGTTTAAACATGTTATCTCAAAAGGATTGTTAAATATCGATTTTACGTGTAATGATAATTAGAATTCTCAATTTTATATATTGTCTGATTTCTGCATAAACTATGATATAATGTTGGGAAGAACATTTCTGGAAAATTACGAGCTTCATATGGTTAAAGGAAATGCTCTTAAGAAGATTGAAAAAAGTTCAGATATATTCCTATCACATATCAATGTAGTTGATGATTCGATTGTGCTGTGTATGTGAATTTGAGCTGTACCCGCAATAAACGGTACAATGGTTGAGACGCCTCATTTGAAAATTCGCGAACATTCGTGCAGTTGTAAATTCGTTATTTTAAAAACCGAACGAAATTTCGGTTGGAGTATGAAATGTACAATAGATACAGAAAATATCAGAGAAGGCAAGACTGCGACGTGCGAGAAAGAGATTGACATTACTGCGGTGTGCGCCATAAGAGATGAAAAGCTAAGAGCATCACTGCGGTGTGCAGAAGCGAAACAGACAAGTGAGGAGCACGACTGCGGCGTGCAAAGAGGAACGTAGAGAAGAAAAGCAGAGTGAAGTGAGCAGCGAAGACTCCATGCAGAGAGTTCTACCGTCGACAAGTAATCGGAGAGGTCATTCGAGATCGACTACCATGAGTGTGTTGAAGACAGAGTTTCGTCGTTCAGTGGAGTCGACGTCCCTGACATTATTCAGTGGCTCGACGAATTTGAGGAAAATGCACTAATCGTCGAGTGGAACGACATACAGAAGTTCGTGTACGTGAAGGAATTACTGAAACTTCAGTCTTCATTGATAGCCGAATTTGATACACAGGCATAGCTCTATAGCAGTGCATAAAATGTTGCGGAATCGTTGGAAGAAACAAAATGAGACTCTTCGAGAATATCTTTATAGCCTAATGGAGATAGGCAATGAAGGAAGCATAATTGAGTATTTCGTTGAGGGAATCCCTAATACGCGACAAAACAAACTGTTGTGGTATCAGGCCAAAAACATTGCCGAGTTGAACGATCATATCGTCATTTATGAGAAGGTACGCGGGTTGCAACAGTCTTCAAATCGTTGGACTGCGTCAGTGACCAAGAAGAATAATGAAACGGAAATGCAGGGCAGGCAGACAAGTGGAAGAAAATGCTTCACGTGTGGTGCAGATACACATCTAGTGAGGGAGTGTCCCAAGAACAAGGTCCGGTGTTATAAGTGCATCGAGATGGGAAAATTTTAATTTGAATACACTGGGGCAAAATACCTTTAATCTAGATAGATGTTGATGATGGGCGAAGTAGTAGTAGAATTCATGAATACACACCGCGAAGAATTAAACCGTCACCAATAGAAATGCAAATTATTCTAACAGATGAAGTCCCGTGTATCAGAGACCTCGTCGTTTAGCATACGCAGACCAACAAGTCGTTGATGAGCAAATATCCAAGTGGTTGAAGGAGAAAATCATTCGGCGTAGCACTTCAGAGCATGCCTCACCAATTCCTCTAGCAGCAAAAAAAGACGGAACAAAACGATTATGTTGAGACTACCGGAAGTTAAATGATAAAATGGTGAGAGACCATTTTCCATTTCCCATGGTGGTCATGGAAGACGTTTTGACAAAACTGCAAATATTGATGATTTGGAAAACGGATTTTTCCATGTACCGATTGAGGAGAGTTCACAAATACACGTCGTTCGTGACACACAGAAGACAATTTGAATTTTTATATGTGCCGTTCGGTATCTCCAATTCGCCGGCAGTGTTCACACGGTACATCAATGCCGTGCTGAGGAAGCTCATTCAAGATGAAACAATAATCGTATACATGGACGATATTATAATACCAGCCGAAGACGAATGTGATGGAATCAATAAGCTCAAGAAAGTGTTACAGGTGGCAGCGATGAACGGTTTGAAAATTAAGTGGCAGATGCAGTAATAGACTGATTGCAGAAACAATCATCGATTTTCGGGAACCCACGGCGTATCATATCGAATAGAGGTTCAGCGTTTATATCGAATGCGTTCAGAGAGTATTGTAAACCCTTGCCTCGAGGAAACGGGCAAGTGGAGAGGATTCACAAGGTCAATATACCTATGCTGTCCAAATTTTGTCAAGAAAAGTCCGCGCACTGGCATCGATATGTTGATAAAGTTCAACAAATTATAAACAACACTCCGCCGAGAAGTACCAATGTGACACGATTCAAGATACTCATAGGCGTTGATATGAGAATGAAAGATATTCCTGAGCTGCAAAATCTATTGGAAGAAGCTGCGATAACCGAGATTGATACAGAACGAGAAGTAGTACGACAATGCTCTGAAGTTAAAAGCGAATATTTTTGCCCTAATAGGATTACATCAATACAACGGCACGGACGTTATGAAGTGCAGAAAGTGGGTGAGCACGAGGGACCTAATACGACTACGAGGGTTGCTGAATATTTGAAAATGAAGTCGCAGGATGGCCGAATGTAGGAGTGACAGACGGACGAAGGATAACCCGGAGTGGACAAAAGTACTGACAGTAAACTACAACCGAGAAACTTGACGAAGACTGGGTAGACGGGTTTTAAACCTCAAGTATGTCCAACACCGGCTACGCGATCCAGTAGTACTTTCAGGATCCAAGTCTCTTCTGCACAAAGAAGACACAACAGTTTGTACTTAGTGTAAAATTTCAGTGCAAATATCCACATTATAAACCCATATAAAGTAATATGGGTGGACAAAAGTACTGACAGTAAACTACAACCGAGAAACTGGACGAAGACTGCGTTGACGGGTTTTAAACCTCAAGTATGTCCAACACCGGCTACGCGATCCAGTAGTACTTTCAGGATCCAAGTCTTTTTTGCACAAAGAAGACACAACAGTTTGTACTTAGTGTAAAATTTCAGTGCTAATATCCATTTATAAACCCATATAAAGTAATATAAATGACAAATTGTATATGTAAACAACGATCAATACCGTTTTAAAGGTTTTGAAACCAGCTTTCAGGAAATGTATGTGGAAGAATATTATAGTATATAGTTACTGTATTGTTATATTACTTTACTGTATTATTATATTACTTGTTGACAATCTGTTTGTTTTGTTTTGTATAAAATTATTTTTGAATTCACTGAATTACAATTTTAAAAAATAACGGAGTAATAATTAATACGAATAAGCAAACAGTTTTGGGGGCTCAACCTAAAGGATTCAAGACGGATGATTGAAGAAGTTGCAAGAAGGAGATTGAAATTTTCAAAAGAATTTTAACGAAAGACGGAGAATTTTCATTGAAAACGTACAATTTTCAAGAAGACGGATTTTGAGTGAATTTTGAAGGAGTTCATATCCCAAATTAAAATGAGCACAATGGAGAGTTCAAGATTAGATTTGTCCAGCATTGATAAGATGTCTGTTGCTCAACTGCGAAGCGAGCTCGATCAGCGCAAGATGTCTGTGCAAGCTTCTAAGGCGGTTTTGAAGCTACGCCTGATGAACTTAGTAGCTGCAGATTGTGGAGAAGAAGATGAAGATGAGGTCGATATTTGGTTGGAGTGATCCAGAAATACTGATTTTCAGTAAAAATCGGCTAGGTGTAGCAGAAAATTATATGTTTTATCTCTTCGATGAATTTTAACCTGGTCTCAATTCAAGATTTCTATTTTACAAGAATTTAAATCACAAGATTAGAGTCGAGATATTCATGGATTATTGCGTCGTGGTAAAAAGCTCACTTCAGAGTCTTGGAGGACATATGTGTACGAAATGAAAGAATTAGGTTCCAGCATATAATTTTCAAGACCTGAAAGATAAATTTATTGAATATGAACGTATCAAAAATTCGAAAACGTCAAGTTATTCGAAGAATATACACATGAAATGTTATAGTTATGGAGAAATTGGACATAGTTCCAAAAATTGTTCAAATACAGTGAGAGGAGTAAAATGTTTCAAATGTAATATTTTTGGACATATTATAGGTATTCACACCGACAATGATAATGTGGTAATTCACATGCATTTTGTTTTTGTAAATTTGCCACATTACCACGCCTAGACCCAGAGTAAAATGATTTCAATACCATTTACTAAGTGTTGCCAACATTACAATAGAAAAAATTTTTTTTTTTTTTTTTTTTAATATAGTTCTTTATTTATTGGATCTTCTCTTCTAGAGACTAACAATAATTGTATCAAATCTTATATCTACTTATAATCTACTCCTTCATTGGGGGAGTACTGTTGTTACGTGATCCTCCTTATCACAGGGATGGTAGACGGGATGTGCTGCTTGTGTACGTCAGTGCGTTCGCTAATGGGTTTGGATGGATTTGTAGCTTTTCCAGATATCTTGCTGTAATGTGTGGAATTACGTCCTTCACCAAGGGAATGTTCAGGTCTCTGTGGATATTTATATTTCGGATGTACCAAGGAGCACCCGTCATGGTTCTTAGTATCTTTGTTTGCGCTCTCTGTATGAGTTCGATATTAGTTACACATGCGTTTCCCCATAGTTGGATACCATATGTCCAAATAGGTTTTATGATGCTATTGTATAGGAGTACCTTGTTTTCTAGGCTTAGTGGAGATCTATGGTTAATGAGCCAGTGTATGGAAGTGGCTTTTAACTTGATGTGAGTTCTCTTTGCCTCAAGGTGTTTTCGCCAGGTTAGGCGCCGATCTAGATGAATCCCAAGGTATGTGACATGAGATCCTTGTGGAATAGGGATATTGTTTAGGGTTATTGTTGGGCATGTATTTGGCCTTAGTGTGAATGTCACATGTTTACTCTTTTGCTCATTAACTTTTATGCGCCAATTCGATAGCCATTTTTCTACTACTTTTAAATGGTTTCCTAGTTCAGTTGACGCTTTTGTGGGACACTTGTCGGTGCTTAGTATTGCTGTGTCATCAGCAAATGTTGATGTGACTAGCTTACTATTTGTTGGTAAGTCTGACGTGAATATAATGTACAGGATTGGACCAAGTACGCTTCCCTGTGGAACTCCCGCGTTTATTTCGAAGTCATTTGTTATATATTCCTTATATTTCACCCGGAACATTCTATGTGAGAGATACGATTTTAAGATATGATGGTAGTTTTCTGGAAGTAAGCATCTTATTTTGTACATAAGACCTTCGTGCCACACTCTGTCAAAAGCTTGAGCTATATCGAGAAAAATAGCGGAGCAGTATTTTCGGGTTTCAAATGCATTTCTTATTTCATTGGTTATGCGATTTACTTGTTCTATTGTACCGTGTTTTTCACGAAAACCGAATTGGTGGAAGGGTATGATATTCCTTTCGCGGAGATATGGAGAAAGCTTTGACAGTAGCAGCTTTTCAAATAGTTTCGACAAGCACGGAAGCAAGCTTATAGGTCTGTAGGAGGATGGTAGTGTCTTATCCTTTCCTGGTTTTGGAATCATTATTATTAAAGATTTCTTCCATGGTGTTGGAAAGTGGCCAGTTCGAAAGATAGCGTTGAATAAGCTACTAATAAAAGTTATTGCAGAATTAGGAAGTTCAGTTAGCATTTTGGGGGTTATGTGATCGTAGCCAGGGGCTTTTTTGGGATTCAGCTGCGTTTGTATAACGGTTTTGATTTCGATCTCAGTGCTAGTGATAGGAGTCATACCTTCTTGAGAGATGCAATTAAGGTAAGGGATTTGGAATCCATTAGTAGGAGGATTTGGTTGAAATACCGAACTTAGATGACGATATAGAAAAAATAACAAATAATAGTATATAATAATTTAATTTAATTTAACTCATATTTGTAGTTTTTTGTGATATAAAGGTCAGAGTATACTATGTTTCGGCAGTGAAATTAATCAGGTATTCACACTTGATGACAGCAATCGGATAATAAAAATCACATTACCACAGTCGGAGTGAATACCCCTATTGCAAAATTTTGTCTTCAAAATGTATCGCAAAGGAATCAAAATATAAATTTAGTAATGAAAATCCGATTGTAAAAATTGTAATTAAAAATAATTATTTTAATGCTTTAGGATGCTACAGGAAGTTGTGTACATTTGATAAAAAATAAAGTATTTCTTATCATTGGAACTCCAGAATTTCAATAAACCAACAGAACATTTTCTGGTTTAGGGTTTAAACATGTTATCTCAAAAGGATTGTTAAATATCGATTTTACGTGTAATGATAATTAGAATTCTCAATTTTATATATTGTCTGATTTCTGCATAAACTATGATATAATGTTGGGAAGAACATTTCTGGAAAATTACGAGCTTCATATGGTTAAAGGAAATGCTCTTAAGAAGATTGAAAAAAGTTCAGATATATTCCTATCACATATCAATGTAGTTGATGATTCGATTGAATTATAGTGCGTTCACACGAGCCAAATTTTCGGCCGAAAATCTGATTTTCAAAATAGCCATTCACACGACAAAATCGATTTTCATACGTCAGATTTTCGTTTGGCGGTATTTCTTTCCATTGTATTGGTGTGTATTCTACATTGTTGTTGACTTCTTGATTGTGTTGGAATGAATATGACATCAGGGTAAAGGATTTTTGTGAAATAGTAATATTTTCAACAAAAACCACGGTTGCAAGCCGAAAATTTCTTGATTTTCGCTGAAAATCAGCCGAAAATCTGATTTTCATTTGACAGTTATTCCAAGGCGAAAATATGGTTAGATGTTGATAAGAAGTTTGAGAGCACGATTATCGATTTGTATAAAAATTATAAACCGAAGAATATAAATAATTGTCGAATTCAAACAACATCAATTTTAAATGATGAGACACCTATTTTTCAGCGACCAAGAAGATTTGCAACGTTAGAAACGAAAGTAATTCATGAACAAGTGGAAGAATGCTAAAAGATGGCATTATTGTTCCATGTCAATTCGAGTTTTCTTTTCGTCAGGAAAAAAGATGGAAGTTTATGTCTGGATTATCGTAAGTTGAACAAAGTAATACAAAAAGACAGGTTACCAATGCAACGTATTGATGATCAGCTTGATAGATTGATCATTGCTACAATTTGTTCCACTATTGATTTAAAGAATGGATTTTTTCACGTTCCAATGGACAAAGACAACATGAAGTATACAGCATTTTCAACACCGGATGGACAATTTACACTATTAACGATTCAATAATTTCGCCATCAGAAATCAAAATGAATGCAGTAAAAAACTTTCCTTTACGAACAACAGAGAAAAAATTACAAAGTTTTTTAGGGCTAACGGGATATTTTCGTAAATTTATTAAGATTGTATGATCAATTAGCAGAAACTGAACTACATATATAAGTATATAAGTATTTTTCCTGCTTTGGGAAAGGTTTTTGAGAGACTTATGTATAATCAAATTTCTAGTCATATAAGCCTTAATAATCTATTATCGCCCCTACAATCGGGCTTTCGATCTGGTCACAGTTGTACGACGGCCACGATGAAAATTATTGATGATGTTCGAATTCCCTATGACCAAAATTACCTGACTCTTCTTTGTTTGATCGATTTTTCCAAAGCTTTTGACTCTGTAAACCAGACTCTGTAAAAAAGTTGAAAAACTACTTTAACTTCAGTGTCAGTGCAGTTACGTTATTGCATAACTACCTTGGTGGTAGACTACAACAGGTTAAGTTGAGTAATAAATCATCTGAACTTAAATCCATTATCTCTGGTGTACCCCAGGGTTCTATTCTTGGTCCTCTATTGTTCTCTATATTTCGTAATGACATTTTCAGTGTATGTAAATATTCTACTGTTCATGCGTATGCGGACGACATCCAGCTTTATTTCTCGCGACCTATTGGACTTATTGAAGACTTAAACAATAGACTGAACTCTGACCTATCTTCTTTTAACAATTGGGTCATTGACAATTTGCTCCTCATCCTATGAAATCAAAAGTACTTCTCTCGTAATAAAACTGAACCTTTACATCCCACCCTTGTTCATTGGGACTAACCAATTACAGTTTGTGACGAAAGCTAGAAACCTTGGGTTTATATTTAATTCTAGGCTCACTTGCACTGACCATATAAACTTTATTGTTGGGAAAATCTATGGAACCTTGCGCTGCTTATGCACTTCCGTTGATTTTACTCCAGTCGAGACTCGTCGCAGGCTTGTGATACAGCTAATTATGCCTCATATAAATTATTTTGACTCCGTATATAGCAAACTTGACTCTGAATAGCAACATAAACTCCTTGTCGCCTTCAATAGCGCTGCTAGGTATGTCTATGGCATGCAGAGATTTGGTCATATTACTCTAATAAGTAAGGGAATTCTTGGATGCGGCTTATTGGAATATTTAAATATACGTAACTTAATTTTTCTTCATAAACTAATTCGCACTAAGTGCCCTCAGCACTTATATGATAAGCTAACGTTTGCTCAATCTATTAGATCAACATTCTTCATTGTGCCTAGATATACCTATTTAAACAGTAGTCGGTTGTTCTTCATTAGCACCATTAGACTTTGGAATAACTTGCCAAACAATCTTAGGTTAATTGCTTCTGGAAGCAGCTTCAAGCAAGGTATTTTTAATCATTTCCTTTATCAATAATATACTCTATTCTCTTGTTCTCTTATACTCTCCCTCCTTCCTTTCCTGTTTTTCTTTTCTTGCAATTTTAACCTATCACTTTTTAAAATCTATATTTTAATCATTCAATTCTTAAATCTTGTAACTTTATTACATTTGTATATTGTACTGTAACCTTATTTAAATATGAAAATTAAATTAAATGATTAGCCTTAATTTTAATTTTAGTGGGTTTCGGGGCAATTCTTCTTCAAAGAAAATACGGCGAAGAATTTCATCCAGTTTACTTTTGGAGTAAAGCATCGATTGTATTTTGCCTTAAGGAGAGGACGAATTTTTTTTTGAGGGATCCATTGTGAAGCGATGCCAATTATTTCCGTGTTGTAAGGAAATGGCGGAGACAAGAAAGTTTTCTTTAAAACTCCTCAAATCTATGAAACTAATTAATATATAGAATATTCGCAAAACATTTTCTTATAGTCCTTGAAATTTGTACTAAAGGTTTTTGTAAATTCCGTGAAATGTATTGTCGCTATATATTTTGAAAATACTGGGACGTCTTCTCTAATGGTATTGGTATCATTGTATTCGTGAAATTGATAGAAACAAACCTATCTATGCGTCACTCAGACAATGATCATAAAATCACGGAGAAAAAATCTATTTTTTGATATTTTTCTCTGACCATTGTTCTATCACTATCAATTTTACTCTCATCTCGCTCTTTTTGTGTCAATCAAGAACAATTTCATACAATTTTATCATCATATATTCGGTTTATGTCAAATATTTCATTTGAATTTATTCTGCACCGCGTAAACAAACACATGAGTTCACGAAAAGAAGAAAAAGTGTTCCTCCTGGAACTTCTTGATGTTTGTCGTTCCCTTCCGGCATTGGGGACGTTAAATGCAAGGAACGACGAACTACTACTCAATGTGAGTGCATATTGAGAATGCATTTTCTTTTCCTGCAATCCCCAATATAATGGAAAGTAGTACCAAAATTGTATTGATTATTGTAAAAAATATTGAAAAACTATGGAAAAAAAATTACAGAAGACCAATCGTCAACGAAACAGCTACCGACCAAGAAGATATCCTCAAAATTTCCTTTATGTGTAGATGCTCCCCAGCCAAAATGCAAGAAATTAGCAGATAGCAGTCTGACCTTTTCTACAGTTTGATGCATAACAGAGAGCACAGATAATTTCTGCTGAATCAACTTTTACCAAAATACACCGTTAAATGCATGTTTATTAGTTTTTAACCTGGTTCCTGAGACAAAAAAATTGTTTCTGAATCAATTGTATGAACAATTTTTTTTTGTCTCAGGAACCAGGTTGGCGGACCTTTGATCAGGTTACCCAAAATCAGATTGATCACGTACGCTCCATCCGAGGCGCCAACATCGACTCGGAACACTACCTTGTTGTAGCCAAGGTACGCAGACGACTAAGTACGAAGCGTGACCAAACACCGAGAACGCTAGACGTCGTAAAGCTGCAATCGCAACGGAAAGCCGAAGACTCGCCACCCGGCTCTCACTCCTGTTCCAAGAGAGCACTTCTCGACTCGACGATATATGCACTGAGAGGTGTCGGATTTCCACCATCCCCAGAGAAACCCCTGGTACGAAAAAGAGTGCCGCGCTGCCATTGTCGTAAAAAATCTCGTGTACAGATCCACTCTGCAGGCTATGGCCACGTGAGCTTTTAAGGAGCGAATCAAAGAGAATAGGAAAGAAGAGAGACATATATTCAGGCGCAAGAAAAAATAAACGGAAAAACGTGAGTACGAATACATAGAGATGTCAAGGGACAGAAATGAGACCCGAAAATTCTTCCAAAGGATTCAGTGCCTATCCAAAGGTTTTAAGCCCGGGGCATCATCCTGTAGAGACATGGAAATCTGGTAAAAGACATCCAGAACACAGTGACAGAATAGAGGAATCACTTCTCTAGATTCCTAATTGGCGGCGATGTGGAACAGAATCCCGCCAATTAGAAATCTAGAGAAGTGATTAACGAATCAACGAAGCAAACGATGAAAAATATTTAAAAAGATCATAATCCCTCTCAGAGACAGAACGATTAAAATCGGTGCTCTCCCGTTCTAGGAAAAGTCAACGAAGACTCCTACAGCCTGATTGGTAATAACGAAACGAACACGAAACTAGACGAGATATCATTGAACTCGGTGAAAAAATTTCGATTTTCGACCGCAAGTCACTTGTAGTCATTGAGTGGCTTTTTCAATTGAGTTTATTTATATTTTGTATGAAAAATGGAATTTGTAATAACTCGAAATGATGTGCATGCACGTTTTTCAGTCACATCATATTTTCTCTCGTTGAGAGCAAAATTCAAAGATGGAGGTCAAAACATTTGAAAATTGTAGAAGAAATTTTTTTTTGTCCAGCTAGGTTGCCAAGACACAAAAATACATTGAAAATAAGCTTTTTCAAAATTCACAAGTATAATTTTTTGATCGCATGGCAACCCACACATAGCAGCCTACGTTGCAAACCGAAAATCTCTTGATTTCGCTGAAAATCAGATTTTCATTGGACAGATCTTTCAAGGTGAATAAGATTTTCGTCTGATTTTCAGCGAAAATTAATTATGGGCCGAAAATTGGCTCCTAATGCCTAAAACAAAACTTATTTTTATTCGAACCTTCCCTGAATTTTTAGTGGTTGATGTTTTGTTTGTTCCTTATTTTACCTTCCCTGTTGCTGTAAAATTCCGAACTAGACAATTCAATTTAAACTTTTATTTTGGTGACTTGTTAGTGCATTAAAGAAGATTATGGCTCTGCATCTTGTAAATGAAATCTTTTGGATTGAAAAATCTCGTTATGAGAAAGCCGAGTGTCAATATTACCAAAGCAAATCCAAGGTAGCTTTAATTTGGCATTGTAAAATCTATAAACCAAAATACGTACTATTTTATTGTAATGCTTACGTATATATGTGTCTGTTTTATTAAGTATGTAGTATTAACAAATTCACTTTACCACGTCCATATAAAATAACCCGAAGTTATAAAATGCACATTTCTCCATTTCCGCCAACCACTAAAATGAATATCAATTTTTTAATATAAAATTAGAGGCAGTTAGGGTTATGTGATACATGTGCCGAATTTGTTATTTCCAAAACACGTTTTGGAACAATTTTACTTTAGACACCCCCTTCCAAAAAAAAAATCCAAAAATACCCCCAAAAAGCATTAAATTTGCACCTGCGAACCCCAAAATATTAAGGTGCGGTCTCACCTGGTTTGGTGGGGCAGGGGGGGAAAGGTGAAAATTGGAGCACCTGCCAATTCTACAAATATTAACCGATCTGGACCAAATGGGTATCAAATTAAAGGTAATTGAATCTATCTATTAAACTGCATTTAAGGTTTTTTAAAAAAGTTTTTTATAAAAAAAATAATTAAAAAAAACTTAATTTTTTGTTTTTTTAATGTTTAATAATTTTTTTCTTTTAAAAATGTATTATTAACCATATGTTTTACATACATTTTTGGAAAGCCTGTTCAATTTAATCCTTTAATCAATTTATCATTTAAGATAATATATAATATGTTATACTTTAATTAATTATAGTATTGATAATTTGTCAAAAACTAATAAAATATTTTTTAGATGCCAGTCCCTGTGCGCGTGGCGGCCTTCGGCCGCGCTTGGGGTTTACATCCTACAGTATGTCCAACACCGGCTACGCGGGCCACAGTACTTTCGGGGTCCAAGTCCCTCTGCGCGTCCCAAGTCCCTATTACTTAAAGTATAACATATTATACACCATCTTTGTTTAATAGATAATTCAATTACCTTTAATTTGATACCCATTTGGTCCAGATCGGTTAATATTTGTAGAATTGGCAGGTGCTCCAATTTTCACCTTTCCCCCCCTGCCCCCCCAAACCAGGTGAGACCGCACCTTAATACTTTGGGATTCGAATACTCCCAATTAGTACTACCATTCCTCATACTTGGTTTTGCATTTGGCTAGGGGGTGTCTAAAGTAAAATTAAGCCCACGTTTTTAGGTTTTCACCGGTTTTTTTACCTCGTTACGTCAAATTTGAATTGTATTTTATTTTTTAATTTTACCACCTGTACCACCGATACGAGTTTACAATTCAATTAGTAAAAGCGTTATCTTCGGACGGGCCGATGTTTATATAGGATTTAGTATATATGGTGACCTATGGTTTATATCGAGATGCATTTTTGTGTGTGATCATGTACCACCGATACCAGTTTACAATCCAAAAATGGATAACATAGCCCAATGAACCCGCCCACCTCCTATATAACGCAAAAGTTCAGTATGAGATTTATGGGACAGAGAAATAGCACACTTTTGAGAAATATTATAAAAGTGCATTTTACATTTTACTTCGAAATGTTTGGTTTTTTGATTTAAATATTACATTTGAAGTTTAAACATTTATAATAAACAAAAACTGTACCAACTATTTATAAAATATTGTTGTTGTAACTCATTAAGCCAACCCAGCTGTGTTTTTGGTTGGACAGAGGAATAGCACATTTTTGTTGTAATGAAAAAAACTCGGTATTCATTCGATAACTGTAAGTCAAATTGTTATAGTTATTGTTGTTCTCTTGAATATTAACGATTTTTATTCAAAAATGGATAAAGGTCCTTATTCTTCTCCAGAAAAAAATATGATTATAACGACACTATTAAAATCCATTAATAAAATATCGATCAACATTTGATCGATATATTTGAATGAAAAAAATAACGATCAAATTTTGATTGATATTTCTGATCGAAAAAATAACGATGAAAATTTGATCGATTATATTGATCGAAAAAAATAACGATCAGAAAATAAATGTTATGAAGTGATTTCTATCGTAAAAATCATTAAATGTGAAATCACTCCAGGTTATTGTTGGTATTCACGCCTGGATCACTTCTGCATACTTGAAAGTACGATTTAGCAACATTTAGGTGTGATCTTTTACATCAAAAATTTGAAAATAACAATTACTTTGGACCCCTGATAAAAATCGTTAATATTCAAGAGAACAACAAAAACTATAACGGTATTATCGAATGAATACCGAGTTTTGTTCATTACAACGCGTTGTAACGTAAGTGTGCTATTTCTCTGTCCAACCAAAAACAGCTGGTTGGCTTAATGAGTTAAAACAACAATATTTTATAAATAGTTGTTATAGTTTTTGTTTATTATAAATGTTTAAACTCCAATTGTAATATTTAAATCAAAAACCAAGCATTTCGAAGTAAAATCCACTTTTTATAATATTTTTCAAAAGTGTGTTATTTCTCTGTCTATAGCTGTATTGTGTGTATTGATGATCTACTGCCGATACGAGTTTAATTGCCAAACATCACCCAACGGACACGCTCACCTCCAGTAAACATTTGATATAGAATAACTGGTGAACCATACCTCATATAAGGATAAAAGAATAGATATATCCGATTTTCTTGTACTTTATATCATTGGCAAGGTCGTGGCTTAAGCTATGTTTTCTTATATGTCGATAACATTTGACCCCGTCTTCGGGGGGGAAATTTTTGAAACTCGTATTTCTTGCAGTCGTTTGGGGGTAAATTATTTCATATATCGAAAGATCTCGAAAAATTATTAAGATTTACTATGTTAAAGTCTAAAATTCCCCCACAAACAATCGCTTTAAAGTTTTAGTAGAAAATTAAATGCATACTTTGTAGAATTGAATTTGTTTGCGAATCCGCTATGTTTGACATTGTGGCTCATTCTACAGTTTGTTAACAAAATCAAAATGCTGGAAAATATTTTAAATAAAAAAAATAAATAAATAAATAAATAATGAAATTTTAGTTAGATGGGGAGTTGAAATTGCGTCCCTGAGCTACAAAACCCAAATTCCATATGATTTGTACAAAAACTTTAAAGCGTTCTAACACCCTAGCCTACGCCAACATATAATTAACACATCTCATGCTAAAATTAAAATATATCGGTTATCAACCACCCCTCCTACCGTATAACCATCATATACACTCATGGTCAAAAAAATAAGTACACCCCTATGAAAGTTCTTTAATCGTCACATTTTTGGAATCTGGTTTATATTCAAGTAGTTTTATATTTTTAATTTAATAATTATAATATTTCATAACTTTTAGACCATTTGAAGATATCAGGGATTGTCACTCCTTAATTTCAGGAATTTATTTATCTAAAAAGTGTCTGATTTGCTGGCCATAAAAATAAGTACACTTGCTATTTTTCAAAGTTTGAAGCTGATGGTTTACTTTTTACACCAAAAATAATTATAGATTTCTTGAAAATACTATTTTCCAGAGAAAACAAAGAACTTATAGTGTCACATAAAGGATTAACACATCAGTATTTCCTTGAACTGAATAATATCGAAAATTAATTAAAAAGTGACAGAAATTTTCCTCGAATCATGATCAATTAGTTAGATGTGTGTCTGTTAATAGTGTAGAAGGTCGTCTGAGTAAAACAAACCATTAAAACTAGTGGTAGATCTAAAAGGACACCCTACACAACAAAAAATCACCCCATTTTGCACGTTCTATGAACATCATTGTGTCCTTCAGAGCCAAACTTAAAAAAATGTTTGTCTTTCCAAACTGTTTAATCGTGTTCTAAACTTTCCAATCAACCCAGAAAAATAGCCTGATATGTTATAATGCTTCGGAATATAAGTATTGGTATGGTTCCACATTTATAATGAAGTTTCACGTATTAGTAGTAAAGGATAATGGAGATAATTAAATAAATAGTTTATAGAGTACCAAAATTCGAAATAACTTGTTCAAATATGATTCCAATTGAAGTATATGATTGTTTAAATTCAAATAATTGCATGTGTACTATTATAAACACTTGTGTATTTAATAACTGTCTGCATAGTCATAGCTCAATGCCGAAAAATACATGACATGTGTGGAACCATACCAATACTTAAATTCCGAAGCATTTTAACATATCAGGCTATTGAATATACTTGAATATAAACCAAATGTGACGATTAAAGAACTTTCATAGGGGTGTACTTATTTTTTTTACCATGAGTGTATCTAATTATGTTTTTATGTATTAGATCCGTTCTAAGAAAAAAGAAATTCGGTTTCTAACCAAAAAATATTCAGTACATATAGCATATTCTTTAAAGTTGTACGATTATTTTCACAAAAAAATCTCCTTAAGTGAAATTTGCATACAAAGGTACCCTGGCTGCAGTTTTGGGTGTAGGGCATATAAACTTCGGCCCAGCCGAAGATTTGACTAGTTACATGATTACGGAAAGTAATTATTACCACGATTAATTATAATTATAATCAGGTTGAGATACTTCGAAAAAATGCTCTTACAGAATTATTTAAAACCGCTCAAACATGTCTAAAAGAACATACTGCTATTATTTTAGTTACTTTAATAATCTAAATCTAAATCAAATTTTAATTAATATTTGGTTTTTTGAAGGGACCTGCAGCACATAATCCATGTTCACTAGTCTCGGAAATTGCCAAAGCCAGAGAACATATTAAAAATTCTTTGGAAAAGGTAATATGAATTGAAGAGTAACTTCTAATTTTTTTATATCAAGTTATTGTGCGTAAACAATTGTTTTATTAATTTTTTTTTTGTAAGAAATTGTTATTTGAAGTAGTTGAGAATGTTCCAAATCCAAAATGACCTGGAACTTTTTAATACATATTTATTTAATTTATTTATTAATTTATATTTATTTTTAATTAATTAATTTTATTTAACCGTTTACGTTTAAATATTAAATACGTTTAGTGTTAAAATTGTGTTTCCTTTTAAGTTGTATATTATTAAGTTGTATCGAATCGATCCGAACTGAAACTGTTCAGATCTCAGTCTCTCAACATCATAATTTGGGATCTTTCGAAGATCTGAAGCATGGCTATTTTTTATGGAAACTTTTTTTTTAACATTTATTGCATTCATTTAATCTAGATCGAACAATATTTGTAGAATTTACAGGTCCTAAAATTTTTCCTTTCCATTCAACAAATGAGATGAGAGCTCCATACTTCCAGTAAAATATTCGAACAAATATTATTAAACAAATAATGTAAAATTTATTAAAATTTAAATATAACCTTTAAATATACACAGGATATAACGTCAATTATTCAACGTCAACCGTTTATTAGCATTGTCTACTCTAAAATTTCAACCAATAAAGCAATAGTTTAGCTTTGGTAGCAAAATACACATTTCTTTTTAAGGGCCGTTTTGTTACTCCAAGTTAAATTTAACTTCGCAATTTATAGTGCGTTCACACGAGCCAAATTTTCCGCTGAAAATCAGATTTTCAAAAGAGCCGTTCAGACGAAAAAATATATTTTCATATGTCAGATTTTCGTTTGGCGGTATTTCTTTCCTTTGTATTGGTGCGTATTCTACACACATTGTTGTCGACTTTTTCATTGTGTTGGAATGAATATGACATCAGGGTAAAGGATTTTTTGTGAAATAGTACTATTTTCAACAAAAACCACGGTTGCAAGCCGAAAATTTCTTGATTTTCGATGAAAATCAGCCGAAAATCTGATTTTCATTTGACAGTTATTCCAAGGCGAAAATCAGATTTTCGGCTGATTTTCAGCGAAAATCGATTTTGGGCCGAAAATCAGCTCCGTGTGAAAAATCCGTTTAGTTCACTTCCATTTTTAAATGGTGGTGCTCCAGTTAGCTAATTGAGGACTAACTTAAAGGCAGTTAAATGGGGAATTTGGTTTTGTTAACTCTCAGTTAAACTGACAGTAGTGGCATTTGAAAATTAGCCTCGGAACTCTTCTAAAATAGTAAACGAGTTTACAAGACAAAAATGGAAAATATCGCCCATCGGACACGCCCACCTCCCATATAAAGCAAAAGTTCAATATGGGATATATGGTGAACTATGGTATATATCGAGATGAAATTTTGTGTGGGGTTATGTTCCACTGATAACATGCCAAAAATGGAAAAGATCGCCCAACTGACAAGCTACAGCTCAGTTCAAAAGCTACAGCTAAATATATGGTAAACCATATAGACAGTTAAGAATCAAATGGAAAATATCTCTTATATGACACGAGCGCTTTCCATACAAAATCGTAGATCTACAAGAAATCCTACTACTTTATGGATGTTATTTGCTGATGAAAGTGTGTGAGTGAATTCAAGAATAAAGAGACCACATCCAACTGAACCTCAATGGACGCCCATAGAAAAATTTAAAAATGATATCCTTTCAATATAAACGTAATGAGCAGGTGACGATTGAGAGAACACAAAAAGTCAGGGAGTTACATATTTCCAAATGGCTGTTCATCTTCGAAGTGGAATCAGTCGCGCGACACTATATGTTGCTTATAGTAGCGCAGCAAGTACTTCTGGACCACTTCAACCATTTCTGTCTTTATTGAAATGAACATATAAAATCGGAAAAGCAACTAAACGCTTTCATCGATCAGATCATCATCAGACCTTTAATGCGCACTTCAAAGATATTATTGATAGAAATTCATTGTTTTTCCTTAGATAAACGTTGTATGCAGGGTGTAGGGTATGTAAACTTCCTGGCCTGGCCGGAGTTAACGGTTTTTGCCTGGGTGGATCAGGCAAACCGGGGGACCGATTTTAACTCGGATCGTTTCGACCACTGTTTTATTCAACCTCAATTATAGTAACTATAGATTAACAATTGGGAAATTTGTGAAATCGAGTCTTCGCTTTGTTAAGGTTTTTAATTGAAGATTCTCTAGTTAGTTAACGGGAAGTCAGCTTCAACAACGTAATTAGTTAACTTCAGAAAAGAGTTCTGTTAGGCATATTTTGTAGAGTGAATTTCAACTTTATTTGAGCATTTCGTTTTTTTCACTCGTAGTTAAGCTGCAAATTGTGACATTTCAAAATTTTTGTTTTGAAAAATTTCGTATGAATGAAAATGAATGCTCTCGACAACAAAAATAGTTCACGAGTCGGCCATGTGAAGGAAGACGTAGATAAAGTGCATTTCGTGACCAAGATCGTGAACTTCAGCATTGGAAATTGTGAATTGTGTTTTTTTTTTTTATCAAAGATCCTTTCAATTGGAGAGAGAGCATTTCTGAAAACTTCTCTCTAAATGTTAAGGGTGGGTTTTCGTACTCTGAAATAATTGTCAGAAAACAGCTGTTCTCATAAAATTTTTTGAAATAATTTTGTAAATATTTTAAAAAAATGTTGACATATTTTGTCATTTGAACAAATATCCCAGGGAAATTCCTTAATTATGCTTTAAATTTAACAAGAGATTTTTAATTGTCTTTAAAATTAACTCGAAGTGAATGAAACCAAATTTTAATTATAGATATTAATTAAAATTTATCAGATGATTAAATTATATGCGTTGTTAAGGAATTTAACAGAGACTAAATAAAACGGCCCTCAATGCATTTGTTTCAAATTATTTTGGAATATGTGGAAAAGTAATAGCAATACAAAATAAGGTAAGAAAAAATGCGAAAAGGACGAAGTCTGCCGGGTCAGCTATCTTCTTATAAATAAAATACTTATATATAAATTGGTTTGAGAAGTGGTGGGTGAGCGATCGAACCCGGGTAGAAGGGTGGGGCAGCGAAGCGGACCCGGTGAGCTATTAAATAAATAAAGATATATGGAAGCATAAAACCCGGCATAAAGCGGGGGGCAGCGAAGCAGACTCGGTGCGCTAGTGAGTTCTATTTCTTACTTCGAATCCGTTATTGTTCGTAATAAAATGTAATAATAATCTTATGACATATTTTGAATTCATTGTTTTTATTTATTATTTATATAATACTAATTAGTTATTTTTTTAGATGCACGGAATTCCTACCTCGGCCGGTTCTACCCCAGAAATTTTAGATCGAATTATTGCATTGGAAAATGATAACAAAAACTTACATCAATTATTCGAAGAGTTAATGGCAAGTTATACTGCTTCTCAAAAGCGTATTTCTGACCTTGAAGCACAGTTAAATGTTAAAGCTGTTGCAACTCAAAATGTGGAGAACGATGACGATGATGTAGATTTATTTGCTTCAGATTCAGATGAAGATAATGCGGAATCTCTCCGAATTCGGGAAGAACGATTAGCAGCATATGCAGCGAAAAAATCAAAAATTCCAGCTATTATTGCGAAATCAAGTTTGGTGTTAGATGTAAAACCTTGGGATGATGAAACAGATCTCAATGCAATGGAAACTGAGCTCCGAAAGATTTCAAGTGATGGTCTTTTATGGGGTGCTTCTAAATTTGTTCCAGTAGCATTTGGAATAAAAAAACTCACCATATCATGTGTAGTTGAAGATGAAAAGATTTCTATTGATTGGTTAACTGAGGAAATTGAAAAATTGGAAGACTTTGTTCAAAGTGTAGATGTTGCCGCATTTAACAAAATTTAATCTATATTTGTCTTAAATATATATTTTTATAAGTCAAATAAATTTTGAAATATAAATAAATCAGTTAAGAAATATTATTTGGCTAGTTAGTTTCCCTGATGATCCTTGTTTGCAGGGTTCGTAAAATATCTCAAAAATGATAATCTTTCGATTTTCATCATCAAAAAACTGTCATCATTGATGTAAAATGAATTATTTTCGTGAACGATGAAATCATTTCTCATCACAAATATAAAATTATCGTTTGCAATGTGTAAAATTTTGTCCGCGGTGGAACTTATAAAACCATAATCACCCTTATTCCGGTTGTCGTCGTCGTCACCGACTTTCTCTCGTCGACGATTTCGCCGTCGTCTCGTCGTCGTCCTCGTCTCGTCAGTTATCTCGTATTCTATTTGAAAGACGAGACGTCGACGACTAGGTATCGAAATTTTAGTATAATGTGACAGCTGAAGTTTGAATTTTTTCAGAACTGATACAGTGAATTTAATTTATTTTCAATTTGAAGCTGTATCTTTTGACCGCATATAGTTTAGCATGGGACGGAAATATGCACACCATATGCAATCAAAAACATTCCCAAGCCAGGAATATAGTTGGAATGACAATAGGTGTCCTTTATAACAACCAAACGCAAAAATACAAATTATTGGTCTTTGCCGCTCTCGAGGGGCGTTGACCAATGTCCAATGTTGCATTCATTGGAGCGAAGGAGGCCGTAAAGAAAAATTGATATTGGCGGAGCCGGGTTCGAACCGCGGCTCGCCGACTCGTAGGCTACACACTTAGCCACTGAGTCGCGTCCTTCCCTCCTCAATAACATCCACCGGTTCAATTAGGGCAGAGAGATTGCTTTACACGAGTTACATTATGTTCGTGTTGCTTTTGGTTCCATGCAGATGGGGGTCGAGACTCAGGAGAAGAGCTTCCATTAATTGACTCGCGGGATAAATATGGTGGGTGTAGTTCAATGGTCGAACATCCCATAGGTTCATCAAGCTCATGGCTAATGTCCTTTAAAGATCTTCTTAAATATGCCATTCATACTTAATCCTTCCTACCTAAAGCACCATCCCGTTTACAAATTTTCGCTGTTGTTCTTATCGAGTATTAATTTAGCTGTCTAACCGCGTACATAAAATTTCAATTGCTCCTCGTCTCCAAATTTGCAAAAATACCTTCAAAATGAGGTTATTTCCATATGAGTCGTCAGCTCTCGTCAGTAAAAATTTCGACGATAGAAAACGACGATTTCTGAGTCGTCGTCGTCACTTCATAGGGAATGCTGTCAGTCGTCACCTAGCTATCGTCACTTAGTAAAGACGACAAACAGAATATTGAAACGTCAATATCTATCGTCGTCGTTAGTTTTTCGAATCGTCGACGACAACCGGAATAAGGGTGAATAATAACAAAAACAATATTTCTGCGCGAACAAGAAGAAAATATGGTTTGCGACTAACGTTTTTTCGCTGCGAAAACGTTTTTTTCTATACACGAAAACGTTTTTTTCTCAGCGAACAAATGACTGAATGATTCCAAGAATACTCCAGATGATCCTGCATTTTCCTGTTATGCTCGTTCCTTGCGATTAAAAAAAAAATGCAATTTCAACGAAAAAAAAGTGAAAAGTACAACAAAAACAATAATTAATCATTTCTTTAAGTGTCAAGAAACTCTTTTACCAACTCTGTTTTACTTTTGTTTTTGCATCAATTTCACGTTCAGCGGTACATTTACCGTTATCTTTGCTTTGCGTTGTCCATTTCTATGAATTGATTTGTGAGTTATTGGTTTATTTTTTTCCTTTTGAGCTTCATGTAGTAAAATATTGCGTTGTAAACATGCCAGGCAAAAGGTAATCGTTAGCAATTAGGTAAAAGTGTACACGAACTATTAGAAATGTTCTCTGTAATAGTGCGTTCACACGAGGCAAATTTTCGGCTGGAAATCGTATTTTCAAAAAAGCCGTTCACACAACAAAATCGATTTTCATATGTCAGATTTTCGTTTGGCGGTATTTTGTTTCCTTTATATTGGTTTATATTCTACACACGTTTTTGTCGACTTCTTCATTGTGTTGGAATGAATATGACATCTTCAATGGACTTCAATTATTTAAAACGTTTTTTTTTTTTTTCCATCGACGATGGAATATGCTGTTTCATTCTTTTGTAATCACCCGACATATGCGTTAATGTTGGAATATCAAATATGCGCAACTTACTACTTATAACATTCCACTCCACACATTGAATATCTATTTACTTGTTGTTTTGTATAGTGTATTAATTTTTCTCTATGAAACAAACCTTTACTTCATTCTCATCTGTGCTACGAAACACACGTCAAATATTTTATCAATTAATGTATATTCTTTTCTTTGAAAACTTTCTTGTGTAATTTATTGGATCCCCAACCTCAAACAGGTTATGGGCCCAGAGGAATAATTGGCCGATCAGGATTAGTTGAAATTTAATCAAGAAAAGTTATTAAAGAAAAATTTTGAATTTTGAGGTTCGAAT
Organism: Coelopa frigida; assembly: GCA_017309665.1. Taxonomy (NCBI): domain Eukaryota; kingdom Metazoa; phylum Arthropoda; class Insecta; order Diptera; family Coelopidae; genus Coelopa; species Coelopa frigida. The sequence goes on from JAFDUT010000021.1 coordinate 316,196, forward strand.
TTGGAAGAAAAATGGTGTCGCACTCAAGTACGATTAAGGCACTCACGAAGGACAAGTACGATACGTGGGTAATGCAAATAGAGGCTGTTATCGTTAAAAATGGCACCTGGAAGTACATAAGCGAAATAAAGCCATCTGCACCGGAAGCCCTTGTGAAGTGGCAAGATGAAGAAGCTAAGGCGAAGGCAGATCTGGTCATAGCAATTGATCCAAGTCTATTGCGTTTAGTAAAAGGTTTGACCACTGCGTAAGAAGTCTGGGAGCGGTTGAAGTCAGAATTTGCGTCGACAGGACCAGTAAAAAAGGCAAATTTATTAAAACGTGTTGTAACATATAAAATGTCCGAAAGTGCCGATTTAAGGGTGCACTTGATGGAGTTTTTTGATGCTGTAGCTCAACTTGCGTCGATGAGTATTGATATACATCCAGAATTACTTTCAATACTGTTGCTAAATGGTCTATCTTCTAAATCTTCTGAATGTCCGAAAAAAGGGCAATTTCATGAGTCGTCGTCAAGGGCTGAGGTGAAGAAAAATGAAGATGCGTTCTGTGTGAATGTTGTAAATGAAGCATTTCCTGCGATAAATTCTGATGGTGAAAATTGGTGTTTGGACAGTGGGTGTACATCTCACATGTGCAAAGATAAAAATCTGTTCATAAGTCCCCCAGAAAATGTATCAAACAATAAATTACTTTTGGCAAGTAATGCCTGTGCAGATGTAAATGCTAAAGTTACTTTAAAAATTACTACTACAGATGGCCGGACCAACAGATCGGTGAAATTATATGATACTTTATTAGTAGAAAATTTGAGAACAAACTTATTGTCGGTTGCGAAGATAACAGATCATAACAATACGGTGACCTTCAAGAAAAATGAAGCAATTGTTCACGATGCAGAGGGAAATGTTAAGTTAATTGCGAATCGTATTGGAAATTTGTACTTTGTACGTGATGGCTTAGAAGAGGCGAAAAGAGCTGATGTAAGTGAACGAGTATGGAGATTTGGCATCGACGATTAGGACATCTAAATGAAAAGAATATGTTGAATATTGTGAAGAACAAGGTTGCAGTTGGCATCAAGATTCCAGATAAAATGTTAAAATCAGGCGATCAGAGCTACTCGATATCGTGCACTCAGATGTTTGGGGGCCATCAAGAACAAGTACATTTCGAAATGCAAGATACTTTGTAACTTTTATTGATGATAAGAGCAGGTAGTGCGAGGTTTTCTTTATGAAGAATAAAAACGAGATTTTTGATGCGTTTAAAGAATTCAAAGCACGTATGGAAACTCAATCGGGTATAAAAATTAAATGTTTAATCTCAGATAATGGCCGTGAGTATTGTAACACTAAATTTGATGAGTATTTAAAGAAACATGGCATCAAGAGACGTTTGACTATTTCTCATACTCCACAGCAAAATGGTGTTGCAGAGCGCAAAAATAGAACTCTGGTGGATATGACACGGTGTTTGTTGTTGCAATCTGGTTTAAGTAACAAGTTTTGGGCAGAGGCATTATCGACTGCAAATTATCTAAGAAATCGTTGCCCAACAGCAATATTAGATGGACGAACCCCTTACGAGTCTTGGAACGGAACTTTGCCAGATGTAAGCAACTTAAAAGTTTTTGGTGCGAAATCGTATGTCTTGGACAAAACTCAAGGAAAAGGAAAACTTGCTGCTCGATCAAAGGTTGGTACAATGGTTGGTTATTCTGAAGAGTCTAAAGGATATCGAATTTGGATTGAATCTGAGAAGAAGATAGTTATAGCTAAAGATATACACTTCTTGGAAGACACCGCACCTCAAACAATAACAAAATTAACAAAATTAATTCTGAAATAATACCTGATGTTGAAATACCAATGAGTACTACCGAAATAATTGAAGACCTTAATGAAAATTCACAAATGTTAAATATGGTTAATAAAAATTTAAATGTGGATGTGCCGAATTGTGAAGGAAGAACAATTTATCAAACAAGATCTGTAACTAGAGCACAAAATTTAAATAATCAGAACAGAAACTCAGAATGTGAAAGTTCCGATGATGAAGATTTTCTTGATGCTTCAGATGATGTAGCTACAATGATGATTGAAAACATGAATAACATTTCCACCCAAGAAGCCTTAGTTGGAAAGGATGCATGGAAATGGTTTCAAGCATTCGCTACAGAGGTAAGAGGTTTGATTAAAACTAAAACATGAACATTAGTAAATCGCCCAGTAAACAGAAATATAATTACTTCAAAAATTGTTTTACAAAATAAAATTAATTCTGATGGAACCTTAGAGCGTAGAAAAGCACGAATAGTTGCCAGAGGTTTTTCGCAGCGCCAAGGAATAGATTTCTTCGAAACATTCGCTCCAGTTACTCGTCTTGACTCTGTTCGACTCCTCATGGCTTTAGCGGCACGAGAGGATCTTGAGGTATACCAGTTAGATGTAGTAGCAGCGTTTCTAAATGGTGATCTCGAAGAAGAAATTTTCATGGAAGTACCTGATTTTATGCAAGAAACCTTGAAGCTAATAATAGATGAAGATGGTAATGAAAGTCAAATGGGAAAGGAAGCGATCAAAATGCTTCGAGAATTAAAAGAAGGAGATAAGGTATGTCAATTGAATAAAGCTTTATATGGTCTGAAACAAGCAGGACGTCAATGGAACAAAAGGGTTGATAAAGTTCTTCAAGATCTTGGGTTAACTCCTGCTTCAAATGATTCATGCTTATATTAATAACGAAACAGAGTTTACAGTTCTGGTGATTTACGTTGATGATATTCTGTATATGTCAAGTAATCAAGAGAGGTTAGATCACATTAAAGAAGGTTCGTCGAAATCGTTTGAGATTAAAGATCTTGGTCGAGCTAAAACATGCTTGGGAATAGAGATTAGACAAATGGACCATAAAATTGAACTAAGTCAACGTAAATATGTAAACGATTTACTTATCAGATTTGGAATGGAAGAATCAAAATCAGTTAACACTCCAAGTGAATCTAGATCAAAATTACCAATGGACATGCGTCGAGACAAGAATAATCTAAAGGAAAAACTGTATCGTGAGTTAGTTGGATGTCTTATGTACTTAGCTATAGCGACTAGACCTGATATAGCATTCACAGTAAATCGCTTAGCTCAGTACAATGAGAGCTATCAAGATGCACACTGGTCAGCTGCAAAGCGTGTTCTAAGATATTTACAAGGAACCCAAAATTACAGTTTAGTTTATAGACGGGACTCAGATGGAATAAAAGGTTTCTCAGATGCAGATCATGCAAACGACGTTGCGGATAGAATATCATATTCTGGATATGTTTTCATATTAAGTGGAGCAGCAATTTCTTGGCGTTCCCAAAAGCAACGTTCAGTTGCAATATCAACAACAGAGGCAGAATATATGGCTTTGTCGGAAGCGTCAAGAGAAGCAGTTTATTTACATAATTTAATGAAAGAAATGAAAATTAATGAATTAGCATGTATTTCAATTGGAACTGATAATCGTAGAGCAAAATGTATTGCTGAAAATTCAGTTTGCCACTCTCGTACAAAACACATTGCCACAAGATATCATTTTGTACGATTAACACTAAAAGAGAAAAAGATTAATTTGATTTATATACCTACAGGAGAGATGACAGCAGATATTTTTACAAAAACCCTACCTGGACCTGCACATAATCGATGTCTTGATGAATTAGGAATGGAATTCTGTTAGATTGCATAATTTGAGGAGGTTGTGTTGGAATATCAAATATGCGCAACTTACTACTTATAACATTCCACTCCACACATTGAATATCTATTTACCTGTTGTTTTGTATAATTTTTATTGTATTAATTTTTCTCTATGAAACAAACCTTTACTTCATTCTCATCTGTGCTACGAAACACACGTCAAATATTTTATAAATAAATTTATATTCTTTTCTTTGAAAACTTTCTTGGGTAATTTATTGGATCCCCAACCTCAAACAGTTAAAATAACTTCAAACTATAATTAATGCAGCACTGCGCCGATGTCTTGGTTGCATTCGTACCACACTGAATCCTGTTTTATACCACTTGTAGAGCGCGCTGGCCAGTAAAGTAATTAAAGTTGGCTGGTGCTCTGGGCTTAGTAGCGGGGCTGGGGGGTGGATGCTTCGCGCAGTGAAATGCCGTCGGCAAAACCAAAATTGTCCGTCCGGCAAATCGGCAACTAGAAACGCAGCCAAAACTCGTACTGCAGCGAAATCGTCACAAATGAAAACACTGAAATATTCGGGGCAGTAAATATTCTTTATTTACGCAATACAATAATCACCTATGTGATCCAAAATAGTGATGTTTCACCTATGTAAAACAAAACGTAGGTACTCTCTTCCTGGTTAGATTCAAAACAAACAAGTGTATCACCTATGTGATCTAAATTGCAAGTGGTCATTCACCAATGTGAAGCAAAAACCAAGCAAAACAAACAAGTCCTGTCACCTATGTGATCAGAAAGCAAGTAGTCGTCGTTCACGAACTATCACCTATGTGATCTAACTTGCAAGTGATCGCCCGTCCACACAACAAAGTGGAGACTTTTCCGACGATTCCTATAAACATATATACGCGAAGCCCTAGAACATTGAATAATGTTTGTCAACATGTAGACAAACATGAATCTAAACCTGACTGCGGTGATTCGATGTTTGGCGTAAACACCACTAATAGTGCGTTCACGCGAGCCAAATTTTCGACTGAAAATCAGTTTTTCAAAAAAGCCGTTCACACGAAAAAATCGATTTTCATACGTCAGATTTTCGTTTGGCGGTATTTTGTTTCTTATGTATTGGTGTGTATTCTACACACGTTCTTGTCGACTTCTTCATTGTGTTGGAATTAATATGATATCATATTAGAGATGTACCTCTCGTAGATCGCGTAGAATCAATTATGTAAATGTTGCCAACCTTTGCAGTGAAAACAAAACATAAATATTTTTACAAAAAAGTGAAATAATTGTGAATAAGACAAATAACAATAGCATATACAAATATTTCAAAGTATTATAATACACAATTCCATTGAAATTTCGAATTTCTGTGAAAAAAAATGTCTGCTTGTACTATTTTGGAAAAGTTCGAAAAAACTGCAACGTACTTCAATTCGTCATTCAATTATAATTTCTAGAATCTGAAAATTGAATACATTCATTCATATTCACATAAATCATCATGCGTTTTGAAAAATAAAACTATTTGTTGGTTAAATAATTATTTGTGTCCGAAAAGAAAAAACATGAGCAACCTCTAAAGCAATTAAGCAATGATGTCAATATGTTGCAATACATTTTATTTGAATGAAATGAGAATGAAAGGGATTTTTTTAAATATAGTTGGATCAACTTTTGAATAAAATGAAAAAAATAGTGTGCGAGATTCACATATTTTAATTATAACTTTAGAATTATACTACCAACATTTTTTTTAAATACATTTACGCATGAAAAATCATAAATTATTATAATATTTCTCAAAAACGGGCAATCATTTAAAAAATATACAACACCTCTCCAAATCACTTTACGCCGTCTGATCAGGTGTTCAGACATGTCGTGAGTACGAGACTGAATCTGAATACCCCTAATATGAAAATTCCAAATAATTTTCTCCGATTGCTCAGTTTACAATACCACCTCCAGTGCCGCCTTTGTTTGTGTGAATGACGGCTCTGCTCATTTCTTTTTCACTATCACTACTATCATCAATGTCAGCTAAACTGTGGACTAGAGGTGCCCGGGCTTTTTTCGGTCCGGGTATTCCCGGGCGCCCGGGCCTTGCCCGCACTTGCGCAATCGGCCCGGGCCGATTATTCGAGCCGATTCGGGCCGTCGAGCCGATACGAGCCGTCGAGTCTTCGTGGACAAACACGAAGCAGGTAGAGAAGAGAGAGGGAATGGTTTTTGAGCGTTGTGCGTCGCTTTTGGTTTTATGACCATTTGTGTTGTTTTGTTTTTGTCTATTCGTTTTGTTTTTGTTGTTTGACTGCGTGCGCTTGTAGCTGTTGGTTCTTTGTTTTGTATGAGTTTGATGTGTGTTTTGATGACTCTTCGCAACGCGTGAAATGCGTGCATATGAGAATATGAATCTGCGTAGTTAGCTACATAGATTGATGCGCGCATGTAAATAGCGCGTAAATGATTGTGAAAGGATTAATTTCACAATATGCACCTGTCCACAAAGGTTTTGGGTTTACGGTGTTTCGTTTTGTGGTGGAATTAAAGGATTCCATCATTTCCTCTAGGGAACGGATATCTCTGAAATCATTCACAATAACAAACAATTACGATCAGTGAGCGTTTGTATTCTATCATCTCGACTCGTTCGTAGCATAATTTTATTTCGTATATTTTTCGTTCCGCGAACGGATTTGACGATTCCGACCCTGATTTGCTTTACTTCTTCACTCTTGTTCTTCTTCTCAAAATATTATAATTTTCTATTTTTTTCTCACTTTTTTAATATTTTAATATTATATAACAAAATATTTAATATTTTAATATTATATAAAAAAATATTATATAAATAAAATATGCTGACTACGATGGTACCGTCATTTTTCTCTAGAACATTAGTTTAACCCTAGAAAGGTAATCTACGTCTATTCGACGTAAACTGCATATATTTTTTCAATTCTTTTCAGTCTCATGGTACGAATATCACTTATCGCACAGTTCCAGTCGATGGTATACTCTTGCAGTCTATGCACTTTTTTGTCAAGAGTAGCGCAGAGTAACGGAAATTTTAACGGTAATACATGACTCCATCACGTCGATGAAACGTAGATTACCTTTAAAGTGACTTTTTACTTTTTGCTGGAAATTAGAATTTATTATATTTTATTCCTTTCGTTGGTTGTCAGTGCTTCAAAATATCTCAAAAAGATCCATCGGACAATATTATTGTAAAATTCTTACCGCTTAGTAAGAAAGAGGAGTCTATTGAAAAAGAAAACACAGCTAACGAAACTATGTAGGACTATGTAAGAAAATGATAAACTCAACTTCTGTGAATTCATATAAGGAACACGCCCTCGATGAAAAACATCTGCTATCTTCGTTTAACCACGCACGCGTTCGAGGTAATTGGAAACTATTTTACGTACTGTACATTTCCAATAACTATCTTCTATGTTGAAGGGTTTCAGATCCACCGGCCTATTCTCAAATATGAAAACATGGTATATTCTGAGGTCAGATTTTCTTCCTCTCGGCGAGCAATTCGGCTTTCTGAACGAGATCAGAAAAAGACGGAAAATCTCACTCAGACATCTAATATCCAATAACAAACTGAAATCAATTGTATTTACGTTTAATTCAAGTTTTATACAAAATATACGTGAAATTAATTCTTTGACAACAAAATGACAGTGACAGCTATTCGATCATAACTAGAATTAAGATAAAAAAAAAATTGTGTACAGATATATATTTATAAAAAAATTTATTTTTGCAGTAAATAAATACATAACACAAATATGATCTATAAACTTATATATAAAAATTCAGATGAGTGATATTTTGCCATGTCCAGGAGGAGTTACTACACAATTCGCGCGATTGCGATTAAATGTTGATCCGTTGAAGTGGACACAGTTCTGATGGACACTCAATTTAAAAACCCAAAAATATAAAAAAAATGTATACTTCAAGAAGAAACAGAGAATCTCGAAGTCGCTGGCTAGTTGCCATATTAATTAAGTAAGTTATAACTTATTCGATATTTCTAATTTTTCAGATAGATTTTTTTGTTCAGTTATTAGTCGTAAAATCGCTTGTTGTTCTAAGGTACTGACTGCCTTACGCTTTGATTTGGATAATACATTTTTCTTATAAATGTCTAAAATTTCATGATCCGTAGAGTCAAGTTTGCGTTTAACACCTAATCTATTAATTTCACTGTAGGTGGCATCCCTCAGTTTTCGCAATGCTCCAGCATTGTATTCTGATATAAGAGATATTTCGGAAATAAGTCGTTTTATTTCAGAAAATATTTCATCTTCTTCACTATTTGGTAACTCGCCATCAAAAATATTTTGTTGCATAAGTTCGGTTCGTAGTTTTTTTTCAATTTCCATTCCAGTTCTCATTACTGAATATGATTTCAAAGGAAAATTTGAATATAGTACATTTTGCGAAAATTCAGGATGTGAAAACTCAATCTTTAAATTATCTTCAATTAATGCTGAAACTAAACGTTGTGTTAACGGTCCGGTAACATATTTATCTATATTTGCATCAATATTAGCCATATTAGTTTGAACAGCATTTAATTTTGATCTAGAAATTGCTTTCATACCACATAAGTTATCTTCTGATATATTAGCGGTGAAATGTTGTCCTAATTCTGGAACCGGTGGAACTAATGGTCCGGAGTATTGTTCGATTAGGTTGTCTAATAATCTTAGATCTTCGTTAGTTAGAGGCATGCAATACGGTTCCACCGATAACCAAAATTTGTTCGGTAAATCATTTTTGGGTAATACTATTTTCTGCTCCCTTGCTGGACTATGAACTTGAGAAACTACATCTGCATTATTATCGTTATAATGTATAGGATAATATCCTGGACTATATCTTAATTTATTAAATTTATTAACAGTTTTTGATTTACGTAGATCATCTCGTTTTTTCCTTCCTGGAGAAGATGGCTGCTTTTCAGTAAATTTAGGTTTTCGTTCTAAGCGCTTTTCATCTTTGTCTAGTAGTTCGAACTCACATTTTAGGACTCGATACCTAAGCGCTACATTTGAAAGAAGATTTTCTAATTCAAGTTGAATATTATCTAAATCTTCAGCAAGTAAGTATTCTTCTGCAGAACGTGACAGAGTATTTGAATACGTAGGTAGTAAATTCGTATTGAATTTATTTGGAATGAATGGAATATAAATCACCGAATCAACATCTCTCGTTAAATTAGAAACCTGCCGATCAACTTGTTTACATGGTCCATTTAAATTAGGAAACATATTAAATGTGTATTTACGTTTGTTTCCATAAAGTTTTAACTACACAACCAAGTTGAAATCAGGCAGGGTTGCACTTTACAAGTAATATATATTTTCTTGTGATTTCACGGAAATAAGACCATACCGCAATGGAGCTGTGGCAGCGTTGTATAACAGGCTAAACAGAATGGGTAGTAGAAGTTGTAGTGTAAAGTCGCTGCGACATCAGTTATTCGGCAGTTGCTTACTACTTTGATAAATTCGCCCACAGGTCGATTTTCATTTGATAGTTACTACAAGGCGAAAATCAGATTTTCGGCTGATTTTCAGCGCAAATCGATTTTGAGCTCCATGTGAACATGCTATAAAATAGAGAAAAACTGTTCTAAAATTGATATGTTTTAAAATATATTAATAATATTCACAACTTTGTACGGTATCAATTACGATTAGAGTTTACTGTTGTTCGGTCGTGAAATTAATCAGGTATTCACACTTGATGACAGTAATCGGGTAATAATTATCACATTACAACGGTCACTTACCTTTTGTAAGTATGTCTGAGATCATGTATCGCATATTTTATAATTAAAAGAAGGTTTACTGCACCAAAATTTTACAGAGTTTTTGATTTTCTGCACCATAATTTTCTACAACGATTCATTTTGCTGCGATAAGAGTTTACCTGCGTATGTTGATTTCGATCGAAATCAATTCGGTATCAGAATAGGAATTCGATCGAATTTGAAAGCCAGGTTCTCAATTTCTATCGCATTCAAGGTGAATTCGAATCCACTTCAAAAAGTCAATTATTATTATTGCTGATGGGGAAATGCTCTGCGATCCAAAGGGTCTATTGTGCCCCATGATCGACTAGAGCTCATTGCTTAGCCGTATCACTCTCAAAAACTGTAGTATTTTCCCCACTTTTATTAATTTCAACTTATCTTCCAGTAGCATATGTTTCAATGTTTCCTCTTCTTCCATATAGTATCAGCATGTAGCGTCCGAGGTTATCCCATTTGTCATTAAGTTCTTCCCAAGTTTAAAGTGTCCTGTGCGGAGCCCTGTGACGATTCTTAGGTTACTCCAGGATTATCTGCCCCTTCGTTTACATTGACGTTCAGCTCACCTTTGTACACCAGACCTTAGTTATTCTAAGGCCATGTTGGATTCTCTCACATAAGCTCTCCACAAACTTTCCGTTACATATTATAACTAAGTTATCAGCATAGCCTATTCACGGGAATCCAGAGTCAGTTAGTTTCCAAAAGAGTTCGTCTGCCACTAGACTCCATAGGAGAGGAGATAAAAACAATGAATTATCCCGATTGGCTGGTACAGAGAAGTTTCTGTAGATCTACATCTACGTCAAACATAATGATTTTGGTTTATCTGATTGTTCCGCAATGTTATGTCTTGTCAAGTTCTAGTAACGAAGGTAAGTAGGGATATATGGTGAAATATGGTATGTATTTTTGTGTGTCATCATGTATTACTGATCTGATCAACCATACCTAAGATATGGATAAAATTGTAAGTGTGATCAGTTACTACCAATAAAATTTAACTTTCCGATAATATATATCGCCGGATATTATTATGGTTTGGTATCAAACCTATCACTTTCTAAACGCTTTAAGTGAAATCTCGTAAAAAGATAATTTTGCTGCAATTTTGGGTGTAGTACCCTATGAGTTTCGACCAGGCCGAAGGTAACGCTATTACTAGTTTAGTTTTCACACTGTTATTATTGAGATTCACTATACGCTTCCTTCCTGCGAAAAAACAATTCCCAGTAAAAAATATTTCCAAAAGAATTCCCGATAGAGAGGATTACTTTAATACCTGTGCTTTAAAATACTAAAACAAACTTAATATTTTTCGAAAAATATTGTTTTTCTATTAATTTGCACAGCATGGAACCAACTAAATTTTTCACATGTTCCATAGATATCATTTACTTTCTATATGCTTGATTTTTGGCAGATCCTTCAAATTATTATTTTCATATTGAAATTACAGTAGGCTCACATTTTTTCTCAAAGATGGACAGCATATGTTCATCGAGGATTCGATTCTGATCTGGATCCTTCCGACTGGTACCTACGCATTTATTAACAAAGTCAACTCCCTTGCAATTAAAATATTTTATGAACAAAAGGTTAGGTTAGTGTGGCCGCTCAGCGCACTTAGGCCATGGCAGGCCCATTGTGATACCACAAATTTGTGTTGTGGTCGTTGAACGGCTCGTCCAGACCTGGGGAAACCAGTTTTTTCCCCTGATGAACCATGCAATATGTCTCACATCAAACGATTGAATGACAGTTAAGGTCTGATGCATTTGGAACCTCAGTGAGGCAGCCCTTTTTTGGCCGTGCATTGGCAGAGGAGATACACCGAAGATTCTGCTTCCTCCGCTTGGTTACAGCTCCGACAAAAGAGATGTAAGGTTTGGGAAGATGTAAGGACCAGTCTGTCACATCATGGCTGGATGATATCTGCACGGGGTGCATACGGTTGGTGTATGTACTTGCAGCCTGTAGGATAGCGAATTGTGTCTTTGTAACAAAAGCAGATAAAAACTGCCAGGTTCATCAGTCTGGCCAGTTATCTCCTTAAAACACTCGTTAAGCTTATAAATCTTCAGCTTAGGAGGGGATCGGCAGCCATGAAAAGGGAAGTCTATGGAGACATCACTATACTCCACGGTAGCAACTATCACTGCACTGGGAGCATTTCTAGACATCTCATATGCATTCAACAGCGTATCAATAGAGGCAATGGTATAATTGCTTATATACCACAATTGCTTACAAGATTTGTCTTCGCCACGACTTATTTAGGAACGAAAGTTATTTCAATAAATTCGTATCTGACTCCCAAATGGTTTGTTAAAAGCCTGGAGAGATTTGCATTTAAACAACATGAAATCAAAAAAGATGATGGAGGTACTGTTATTGTTTGGTGATACATGTCGGCACTAGGGTTTCGTATCGTATGAGCTTTTACACTATATAACATCATTTAAACGATTTGGACAATATCATTATTGTATTCCTGAAATTGAGAGAAAAAAATATATATAAGCGTCACACAGACGATGATCGCAGAGATCTCATAGAAAAAAAAATTAAATCTTTGATATTTTGCTCTGATTATTGTTTTCTCGTTCTCGTTTTTTCTCTCATTTCACATAGAGATGTCGTTGTAGTACAATTTTGCTCTCATTTGGTCAACAAAATAACATGTACGTCAAAAATATGTTTATTTTTGTATCCATCAAATGTGACCTCACACGAAAAACACTTGTTTGATTAGATAATAAATGAGACAAAATTTATAAAAATGACAATTGAAGAGATCAAACCGATTGAATAGTGTAGGACAAAATGAAATCAACACAGACACGAAGTCATGTATGATCATGATGTACCGTGTAAAACACCCATAAGTACTTTTATAGGCATGATGAATGCTAAAATACGTTTCGACATCCTAAAATCAAATACTCAATCTAGTGCCCCTAAAATTTACTTCCTCCCTAAGAAATACATGTTTCTGAAAGACAATGACACTTAAATAAGCGTCATGGCATGTGAAAATATGGATTCTTCACACTAAGAAATATCTTAAAACGGCTTTGCCCTGACATCAAGTCAATTGAGAATTTGGGGTTATATTTATAAAACAGGGTCAAGGAACACCATATTTTGTAGTGTAGGGCAAAATCACCCTTGAAAAATGCCGCTAATTGGTAGAGTTTGGAAGATATTTGTTTGGAAGCAATTTGTGGCCGCAAAAGGTTTCACACAAAATAGTAAAATAATGAATACTTTTAAACATCAATCTAGAAACTTATTAACAAAAAATCAGCCTTAGAGAAATTGAAATTACTTTAAATCTGTATTATTGTTGCTAAACACCTTGCGATAAATATTTTTGTGAGATACCGTAATACAATCAAAGTAAACAATATACTCGTTACCATATGAAAATCGAATTTGTCGTGTGAACGGCTTATATCAAATTTTGATTTTACCGAAAATGTTGCTTGTGTGAAGTCTTAGGGGTCTACGTTTTATTAAATTTTAATCCAAGTAAACTAATCGATAGAAATCCTCGGAATCGAAATTGGGAACAAGCAAATTTCGTCTCAAATTGATTCAAACGTACAGAATCGGATTAGAAAACGACAAATTGAAAGTGGTAACATAGCAATTTGATTTCGTTCATGTCTGTTGAATTTAGTTTAAAAAAAGTCCAATCAGCATCGGAAAATTATTATTAAAACGAAAAATTATTATAATAAGAAATGATCAGATATTCCTTAAAAAACGATTACTAAAGACGTTTGTTTCTGTTGGGTGAAGGAGTTGCCATGTGAATGGTTAAGATGTTACAATTTCATTGTTTTTTTTGTTATGGCAATACTGAAGGAATTCGATGGACAGGACAAGGTTGCTCTAAAAAGCAATCCTGTGATGTCTACTACAGCTACCTTGCGACGAAGCACCAAATTGGTGTCGGATTTGTTGTTGGGAAGAGACGACTCCACTAAGTCTCCAGGTTCACCCCAGTGGACGAACGGCGTTCCACAATCTGCATCAAGGTAAAATACCATCACAACAGCCTAATTTGTGCACATGGTCCGACGGAGGAGAGGGACGATGAGACCAAGGAGCGCTTCTACCAACGGCTTGAAGACGTATATGGACGCTGCCCCCGCCACGATGTAAAAATTGTGATTGGTCTTTGGTCCAACACTAGGGAAATTTAGCCTCCACGACGAGACTTCCGATAACGGAATGAGGCTAATCGACTTCGCCGCAGCGAATAACATGGTAGTTAGCATCACCAGATTCTACCATAAGAGAATACACAAAGCCACATGAACCAGATTGATTACGTTGTGATTGACGGAAGGCATGCTTCCAATGTTCTGGATGTAGGCTCCATCCGAGGCACCAACATCGACTCGAACCATTACCTTGTCGCAGCCAAGATTCGCTAACGCCTGTGTGCGTCAGGAAGGAAGCGTACCCAAACATAGCGAAAGCTCGACGTCGGAAGGCTGCAATCACAACGGTCATCCGAGGCCTACGACGCCCGGCTCTCACTCCTGCTCCAAGAGAGCACTCCTCAACTCGATGATATATACGCTCAGTGGAAACATATTTCTCACTCTATGCGTACCGCCGCCGAAGAGGTGGTGGACTTTCTCGCCTCACAGAGGAACCCATGGTACGATGAAGAGTGTCGCGTCTCTGCAGACAATGGCAACGCAAGCGCGAGGAGCGTTACAAAGAGAAGTGGAGGGACAAGAGGCGTCTTTTCGGCGCAAAAAGAGAGAAACGGAAAGATGTGAGTGCGAGTATATCGAAAAGCACAGAGAAAGGAATGATATCCCAAAATTTGTTCAAAGGACACTGCGCCTATCCAAAGGTTTCAAGACCAGGGTCTCGTCTTGCAAGGACGAAAATGGTAATCTGGTGACAGACGTTTAGGGAATTCTGACGATATGAAGGAATCACTTCACCAACCAATAGTGACGACGGAAACAATACCGCCGGTGGAAAAGACTATAACGATATCAATTACTTTTTCTGTATCGGATAATGAATACGGGTTTCGAGTACAATAGTTTTTGCTATGAAAATGTTATACAACTCGAACTGTCAAAGACAGGAAAAAAGTGACAAGTGACTTGTCGTTTTTGACTACACGCTTATGAAACAACACAGCTATTGTTCGAGTTATTAGAATTAATATTAATTTGTATGTGTTTTTATTAGTAAGTGAAGTTAGTGAAACGCATCACGTTTGTTTTTACTACAACAAAGTGAACAATTGTTGTTACAACTTGTTGCTAGCGAAATTCATGTTGCCGATCGGAAGTCAATCGGAAACTGATAAAAGATTTCTCTTTCTTTTTTTCCTTCCTGGAGAAGATGGCTGCTTTTCAGTAAATTTAGGTTTTCGTTCTAAGCGCTTTTCATCTTTGTCTAGTAGTTCGAACTCACATTTTAGGACTCGATACCTAAGCGCTACATTTGAAAGAAGATTTTCTAATTCAAGTTGAATATTATCTAAATCTTCAGCAAGTAAGTATTCTTCTGCAGAACGTGACAGAGTATTTGAATACGTAGGTAGTAAATTCGTATTGAATTTATTTGGAATGAATGGAATATAAATCACCGAATCAACATCTCTCGTTAAATTAGAAACCTGCCGATCAACTTGTTTACATGGTCCATTTAAATTAGGAAACATATTAAATGTGTATTTACGTTTGTTTCCATAAAGTTTTAACCACAGATTACCAGATATGAAACTTGAAATATCGCTTGTATGTGGTTGTTAAAATGGTTTGATGGTGTGTGTGAAAAACACAAAATAGCGCCAGCGGAATTTTTTGGAACCTACATTTGTCGTCGAAAAGCGCCAGCGGAATTTTTCGGAACCTACATTTGTCGTCGAAAAGCGCTTTATTATTCACCACTATTCACCTCCGCTGTCTGAAATTGCATCTCTTGTTCTTCTTGAGAAAGAATGTGAAAATTTTAAATTTTGGAAATCCTCCCTCCCTTACTTGTTAGAGCCTCAAGGCAATATACGCAATCTAGGCTATGCCCAAAAGTTATAGTTCAATTTTCAATCAATTTGGATTTCCTAAATCAATATAATCACAAATTACATTTCTGTAATTTTTCCAAATTTTTGATGTTTGGTAAATCTAATTGAGATGAAAAACAGCTGATTTGTTTCACCAAAAGTTGACTTTTAGCGATGCCACTTTTTTATAAATAATTGACCTCAAAATGTTTCGGATTAGAGATTGAATAAAATTTGCACTTACAAATGAGATATATATTTCAAATTACAAAAACAAATACAGATTATTGGCTTTACAGCACCCGAAGGGCAATAATTTGTGTTGTGCGTTTGTAATGCTTTACACCAATGAAAGATACTCTAATGCCGAAAGACAGTCTAATGCCGCATCCGAACGTCTGGGGTGAGAGTTTTTTCATTGCAAGTAATACTAGCATTACTCGCCGAGATGTGAAGGCCGTAAAGAAGAATTGATGTTCCCGAAACGGGAAGTGAACCCGACACTGTCGACTCGAAAGCAATGCATTTAGCCACCGATGATACCTCCACGTATTTTAAAGCATTTCATATCTGAGATTCTGTGACTTGCTCACTATTAGTGTGGCAGAGAAAGTGAACCAAATTCCAAATAATGTACTAATATACCCACATTTATCAACAAAAGATATGGCATTGCACTATATTTGATGTTTAAGAGGTGAACTCACGTACACAATCTGTGTATTCACCAATCGCATAAAAAAGAGATTTTTTTTGACGTTTAGCCTCAAATGTCAGAAGTTTCATATCTGGTAATCTGTGGTTTTAACTACACAACCAAGTTGAAATCAGGCAGGGTTGCACTTTACAAGTAATATATATTTTCTTGTGATTTCACGGAAATAAGACCATACCGCAATGGAGCTGTGGCAGCGTTGTATAACAGGCTAAACAGAATGGGTAGTAGAAGTTGTAGTGTAAAGTCGCTGCGACATCAGTTATTCGGCAGTTGCTTACTACTTTGATAAATTCGCCCACAGGTCGATTTTCATTTGATAGTTACTACAAGGCGAAAATCAGATTTTCGGCTGATTTTCAGCGCAAATCGATTTTGAGCTCCATGTGAACATGCTATAAAATAGAGAAAAACTGTTCTAAAATTGATATGTTTTAAAATATATTAATAATATTCACAACTTTGTACGGTATCAATTACGATTAGAGTTTACTGTTGTTCGGTCGTGAAATTAATCAGGTATTCACACTTGATGACAGTAATCGGGTAATAATTATCACATTACAACGGTCACTTACCTTTTGTAAGTATGTCTGAGATCATGTATCGCATATTTTATAATTAAAAGAAGGTTTACTGCACCAAAATTTTACAGAGTTTTTGATTTTCTGCACCATAATTTTCTACAACGATTCATTTTGCTGCGATAAGAGTTTACCTGCGTATGTTGATTTCGATCGAAATCAATTCGGTATCAGAATAGGAATTCGATCGAATTTGAAAGCCAGGTTCTCAATTTCTATCGCATTCAAGGTGAATTCGAATCCACTTCAAAAAGTCAATTATTATTATTGCTGATGGGGAAATGCTCTGCGATCCAAAGGGTCTATTGTGCCCCATGATCGACTAGAGCTCATTGCTTAGCCGTATCACTCTCAAAAACTGTAGTATTTTCCCCACTTTTATTAATTTCAACTTATCTTCCAGTAGCATATGTTTCAATGTTTCCTCTTCTTCCATATAGTATCAGCATGTAGCGTCCGAGGTTATCCCATTTGTCATTAAGTTCTTCCCAAGTTTAAAGTGTCCTGTGCGGAGCCCTGTGACGATTCTTAGGTTACTCCAGGATTATCTGCCCCTTCGTTTACATTGACGTTCAGCTCACCTTTGTACACCAGACCTTAGTTATTCTAAGGCCATGTTGGATTCTCTCACATAAGCTCTCCACAAACTTCCCGTTACATATTATAACTAAGTTATCAGCATAGCCTATTCACGGGAATCCAGAGTCAGTTAGTTTCCAAAAGAGTTCGTCTGCCACTAGACTCCATAGGAGAGGAGATAAAAACAATGAATTATCCCGATTGGCTGGTACAGAGAAGTTTCTGTAGATCTACATCTACGTCAAACATAATGATTTTGGTTTATCTGATTGTTCCGCAATGTTATGTCTTGTCAAGTTCTAGTAACGAAGGTAAGTAGGGATATATGGTGAAATATGGTATGTATTTTTGTGTGTCATCATGTATTACTGATCTGATCAACCATACCTAAGATATGGATAAAATTGTAAGTGTGATCAGTTACTACCAATAAAATTTAGCTTTCCGATAATATATATCGCCGGATATTATTATGGTTTGGTATCAAACCTATCACTTTCTAAACGCTTTAAGTGAAATCTCGTAAAAAGATAATTTTGCTGCAATTTTGGGTGTAGTACCCTATGAGTTTCGACCAGGCCGAAGGTAACGCTATTACTAGTTTAGTTTTCACACTGTTATTATTGAGATTCACTATACGCTTCCTTCCTGCGAAAAAACAATTCCCAGTAAAAAATATTTCCAAAAGAATTCCCGATAGAGAGGATTACTTTAATACCTGTGCTTTAAAATACTAAAACAAACTTAATATTTTTCGAAAAATATTGTTTTTCTATTAATTTGCACAGCATGGAACCAACTAAATTTTTCACATGTTCCATAGATATCATTTACTTTCTATATGCTTGATTTTTGGCAGATCCTTCAAATTATTATTTTCATATTGAAATTACAGTAGGCCTCACATTTTTTCTCAAAGATGGACAGCATATGTTCATCGAGGATTCGATTCTGATCTGGATCCTTCCGACTGGTACCTACGCATTTATTAACAAAGTCAACTCCCTTGCAATTAAAATATTTTATGAACAAAAGGTTAGGTTAGTGTGGCCGCTCAGCGCACTTAGGCCATGGCAGGCCCATTGTGATACCAGCCATGACAGCAGCCATGAAAAGGGAAGTCTATGGAGACATCACTATACTCCACGGGTAGCAACTATCACTGCACTGGGAGCATTTCTAGACATCTCATATGCATTCAACAGCGTATCATAGAGGCAATGGTATAATTGCTTATATACCACAATTGCTTACAAGATTTGTCTTCGCCACGACTTATTTAGGAACGAAAGTTATTTCAATAAATTCGTATCTGACTCCCAAATGGTTTGTTAAAAGCCTGGAGAGATTTGCATTTAAACAACATGAAATCAAAAAAGATGATGGAGGTACTGTTATTGTTTGGTGATACATGTCGGCACTAGGGTTTCGTATCGTATGAGCTTTTACACTATATAACATCATTTAAACGATTTGGACAATATCATTATTGTATTCCTGAAATTGAGAGAAAAAATATATATAAGCGTCACACAGACGATGATCGCAGAGATCTCATAGAAAAAAAAATTAAATCTTTGATATTTTGCTCTGATTATTGTTTTCTCGTTCTCGTTTTTTCTCTCATTTCACATAGAGATGTCGTTGTAGTACAATTTTGCTCTCATTTGGTCAACAAAATAACATTTACGTCAAAAATATGTTTATTTTTGTATCCATCAAATGTGACCTCACACGAAAAACACTTGTTTGATTAGATAATAAATGAGACAAAATTTATAAAAATGACAATTGAAGAGATCAAACCGATTGAATAGTGTAGGACAAAATGAAATCAACACAGACACGAAGTGATGTATGATCATGATGTACCGTGTAAAACACCCATAAGTACTTTTATAGGCATGATGAATGCTAAAATACGTTTCGACATCCTAAAATCAAATACTCAATCTAGTGCCCCTAAAATTTACTTCCTCCCTAAGAAATACATGTTTCTGAAAGACAATGACACTTAAATAAGCGTCATGGCATGTGAAAATATGGATTCTTCACACTAAGAAATATCTTAAAACGGCTTTGCCCTGACATCAAGTCAATTGAGAATTTGGGGTTATATTTATAAAACAGGGTCAAGGAACACCATATTTTGTAGTGTAGGGCAAAATCACCCTTGAAAAATGCCGCTAATTGGTAGAGTTTGGAAGATATTTGTTTGGAAGCAATTTGTGGCCGCAAAAGGTTTCACACAAAATAGTAAAATAATGAATACTTTTAAACATCAATCTAGAAACTTATTAACAAAAAATCAGCCTTAGAGAAATTGAAATTACTTTAAATCTGTATTATTGTTGCTAAACACCTTGCGATAAATATTTTTGTGAGATACCGTAATACAATCAAAGTAAACAATATACTCGTTACCATATGAAAATCGAATTTGTCGTGTGAACGGCTTATATCAAATTTTGATTTTACCGAAAATGTTGCTTGTGTGAAGTCTTAGGGGTCTACGTTTTATTAAATTTTAATCTAAGTAAACTAATCGATAGAAATCCTCGGAATCGAAATTGGGAACAAGCAAATTTCGTCTCAAATTGATTCAAACGTACAGAATCGGATTAGAAAACGACAAATTGAAAGTGGTAACATAGCAATTTGATTTCGTTCATGTCTGTTGAATTTAGTTTAAAAAAGTCCAATCAGCATCGGAAAATTATTATTAAAACGAAAAATTATTATAATAAGAAATGATCAGATATTCCTTAAAAAACGATTACTAAAGACGTTTGTTTCTGTTGGGTGAAGGAGTTGCCATGTGAATGGTTAAGATGTTACAATTTCATTGTTTTTTTTTGTTATGGCAATACTGAAGGAATTCGATGGACAGGACAAGGTTGCTCTAAAAAGCAATCCTGTGATGTCTACTACAGCTACCTTGCGACGAAGCACCAAATTGGTGTCGGATTTGTTGTTGGGAAGAGACGACTCCACTAAGTCTCCAGGTTCACCCCAGTGGACGAACGGCGTTCCACAATCTGCATCAAGGTAAAATACCATCACAACAGCCTAATTTGTGCACATGGTCCGACGGAGGAGAGGGACGATGAGACCAAGGAGCGCTTCTACCAACGGCTTGAAGACGTATATGGACGCTGCCCCCGCCACGATGTAAAAATTGTGATTGGTCTTTGGTCCAACACTAGGGAAATTTAGCCTCCACGACGAGACTTCCGATAACGGAATGAGGCTAATCGACTTCGCCGCAGCGAATAACATGGTAGTTAGCATCACCAGATTCTACCATAAGAGAATACACAAAGCCACATGAACCAGATTGATTACGTTGTGATTGACGGAAGGCATGCTTCCAGTGTTCTGGATGTAGGCTCCATCCGAGGCACCAACATCGGACCATTACCTTGTCGCAGCCAAGATTCGCTAACGCCTGTGTGCGTCAGGAAGGAAGCGTACCCAAACATAGCGAAAGCTCGACGTCGGAAGGCTGCAATCACAACGGTCATCCGAGGCCTACGACGCCCGGCTCTCACTCCTGCTCCAAGAGAGCACTCCTCAACTCGATGATATATACGCTCAGTGGAAACATATTTCTCACTCTATGCGTACCGCCGCCGAAGAGGTGGTGGACTTTCTCGCCTCACAGAGGAACCCATGGTACGATGAAGAGTTTCGCGTCTCTGCAGACAATGGCAACGCAAGCGTGAGGAGCGTTACAAAGAGAAGTGGAGGGACAAGAGGCGTCTTTTCGGCGCAAAAAGAGAGAAACGGAAAGATGTGAGTGCGAGTATATCGAAAAGCACAGAGAAAGGAATGATATCCCAAAATTTGTTCAAAGGACACTGCGCCTATCCAAAGGTTTCAAGACCAGGGTCTCGTCTTGCAAGGACGAAAATGGTAATCTGGTGACAGACGTTTAGGGAATTCTGACGATATGAAGGAATCACTTCACCAACCAATAGCGACGACGGAAACAATACCGCCGGTGGAAAAGACTATAACGATATCAATTACTTTTTCTGTATCGGATAATGAATACGGGTTTCGAGTACAATAGTTTTTGCTATGAAAATGTTATACAACTCGAACTGTCAAAGACAGGAAAAAAGTGACAAGTGACTTGTCGTTTTTGACTACACGCTTATGAAACAACACAGCTATTGTTCGAGTTATTAGAATTAATATTAATTTGTATGTGTTTTTATTAGTAAGTGAAGTTAGTGAAACGCATCACGTTTGTTTTTACTACAACAAAGTGAACAATTGTTGTTACAACTTGTTGCTAGCGAAATTCATGTTGCCGATCGGAAGTCAATCGGAAACTGATAAAAGATTTCTCTTTCTTTTTCTCTTCTGTGCGAAGACAATCATATTCGAGTTACTTAAGCGGTGGTAAATTGCGCGATTGGTTCCATGTGTTGCTAACGATGCTCTCGCAACATTCCCATTGCTAGTAATTTCCCTCCGCTCTCTTTTTCTTTTTGTTTTAATTTCATAGATGTCTGCTCTCAACATTATATGAAAGATCTTTCGACATAATGAAAAGTGAGTTACACATTAGTTTTACTTTTGTCCCTCGTTGGTCCAGGTGACAGTTCGAGCTCAGTTGGAGAGTAAGGAAAGAAGCATTTTCTTTCTTCACTCTCACAACGTACGCAAGAATAAAGAACCCAAAACAAAAAGAATAAAGCGATTGCCGAATAGAAAAGCTTTTGATTTCAATTGAAAACACTGTTTAGGTAACAAAGAAATGATTAATTGATGAAAAAATTGATGATGATTGATGATTAATTGATGAAATAAGCAATTTAATTTAAATAAAAATATGAAAATTTGAATTTAATATATAAAAATCAAGAAAAATTTTGTAAAATAAGGAATCTAAAAAGGGGCAACATAATTTTATATGTCTGAAAGGAAAAAATATATAAAAATCATCAAGAATTTTGAATTCGTATTCTGATAAAGTTGTAACAAGGAAAAGTTCACCTCGTGGGGAATAACAAATATTGAGTAAAAACTCTCAAAAATAAATTAAATTCGGGAGAACTATGAGACAAATGTCAGGAAACTGGAGCAAATAAATTTAATTTGAGAAAATATGTCAGAAATAATGACATTCGGATTTATTTTGAAATATATATAGATATTCTATTCAGATATTCTTTAGAAAACGATTACTAAAGACGTTTGTTTCTGTTGGGTGAAGGAGTTGCCATGTGAATGGTTAAGATGTTACAATTTCATTGTTTTTTTTGTTATGGCAATACTGAAGGAATTCGATGGACAGGACAAGGTTGCTCTAAAAAGCAATCCTGTGATGTCTACTACAGCTACCTTGCGACGAAGCACCAAATTGGTGTCGGATTTGTTGTTGGGAAGAGACGACTCCACCAAGTCTCCAGGTTCACCCCAGTGGACGAACGGCGTTCCACAATCTGCATCAAGGTAAAATACCATCACAACAGCCTAATTTGTGCACATGGTCCGACGGAGGAGAGGGACGATGAGACCAAGGAGCGCTTCTACCAACGGCTTGAAGACGTATATGGACGCTGCCCCCGCCACGATGTAAAAATTGTGATTGGTCTTTGGTCCAACACTAGGGAAATTTAGCCTCCACGACGAGACTTCCGATAACGGAATGAGGCTAATCGACTTCGCCGCAGCGAATAACATGGTAGTTAGCATCACCAGATTCTACCATAAGAGAATACACAAAGCCACATGAACCAGATTGATTACGTTGTGATTGACGGAAGGCATGCTTCCAGTGTTCTGGATGTAGGCTCCATCCGAGGCACCAACATCGACTCGGACCATTACCTTGTCGCAGCCAAGATTCGCTAACGCCTGTGTGCGTCAGGAAGGAAGCGTACCCAAACATAGCGAAAGCTCGACGTCGGAAGGCTGCAATCACAACGGTCATCCGAGGCCTACGACGCCCGGCTCTCACTCCTGCTCCAAGAGAGCACTCCTCAACTCGATGATATATACGCTCAGTGGAAACATATTTCTCACTCTATGCGTACCGCCGCCGAAGAGGTGGTGGACTTTCTCGCCTCACAGAGGAACCCATGGTACGATGAAGAGTGTCGCGTCTCTGCAGACAATGGCAACGCAAGCGCGAGGAGCGTTACAAAGAGAAGTGGAGGGACAAGAGGCGTCTTTTCGGCGCAAAAAGAGAGAAACGGAAAGATGTGAGTGCGAGTATATCGAAAAGCACAGAGAAAGGAATGATATCCCAAAATTTGTTCAAAGGACACTGCGCCTATCCAAAGGTTTCAAGACCAGGGTCTCGACTTGCAAGGACGAAAATGGTAATCTGGTGACAGACGTTTAGGGAATTCTGACGATATGAAGGAATCACTTCACCAACCAATAGCGACGACGGAAACAATACCGCCGGTGGAAAAGACTATAACGATATCAATTACTTTTTCTGTATTGGATAATGAATACGGGTTTCGAGTACAATAGTTTTTGCTATGAAAATGTTATACAACTCGAACTGTCAAAGACAGGAAAAAAGTGACAAGTGACTTGTCGTTTTTGACTACACGCTTATGAAACAACACAGCTATTGTTCGAGTTATTAGAATTAATATTAATTTGTATGTGTTTTTATTAGTAAGTGAAGTTAGTGAAACGCATCACGTTTGTTTTTACTACAACAAAGTTTCTTTTTCTCTTCTGTGCGAAGACAATCATATTCGAGTTACTTAAGCGGTGGTAAATTGCGCGATTGGTTCCATGTGTTGTTAACGATGCTCTCGCAACATTCCCATTGCGAGTAATTTCCCTCCGCTCTCTTTTTCTTTTTGTTTTAATTTCATAGATGTCTGCTCTCAACATTATATGAAAGATCTTTCGACATAATGAAAAGTGAGTTACACATTAGTTTTACTTTTGTCCCTCGTTGGTCCAGGTGACAGTTCGAGCTCAGTTGTAGAGTAAGGAAAGAAGCATTTTCTTTCTTCACTCTCACAACGTACGCAAGAATAAAGAACCCAAAACAAAAAGAATAAAGCGATTGCCGAATAGAAAAGCTTTTGATTTCAATTGAAAACACTGTTTAGGTAACAAAGAAATGATTAATTGATGAAAAAATTGATGATGATTGATGATTAATTGATGAAATAAGCAATTTAATTTAAATAAAAATATGAAAATTTGAATTTAATATATAAAAATCAAGAAAAATTTTGTAAAATAAGGGATCTAAAAAAGGGCAACATAATTTTATATGTCTGAAAACAAAAAATATATAAAAATCATCACAATGAATTCAACCTAGAATACTTACCTTAAATATAATACTTATGGCCTGATTCTGGCGAATAGTTAACAATAGGTAACAAGAAAATGTATTACCGAAATGTTGTTTTCAAGAATTTTGAATTCGTATTCTGATAAAGTTGTAACAAGGAAAAGTTCACCTCGTGGGGAATAACAAATATTGAGTAAAAACTCTCAAAAATAAATTAAATTCGGGAGAACTATGAGACAAATATCAGGAAACTGGAGCAAATAAATTTAATTTGAGAAAATATGTCAGAAATAATGACATTCGGATTTATTTTGAAATATATATAGATATTCTATTCAGATATTCTTTAGAAAACGATTACTAAAGACGTTTGTTTCTGTTGGGTGAAGGAGTAAAAATCAAGAAAAATTTTGTAAAATAAGGAATCTAAAAAGGGGCAACATAATTTTATATGTCTGAAAGGAAAAAATATATAAAAATCATCACAATGAATTCAACCTAGAATACTTACCTTAAATATAATACTTATGGCCTGATTCTGGCGAATAGGTAACAAGAAAATGTATTACCGAAATGTTTTTTTCAAGAATTTTGAATTCGTATTCTGATAAAGTTATAACAAGGAAAAGTTCACCTCGTGGGGAATAACAAATATTGAGTAAAAACTCTCAAAAATAAATTAAATTCGGGAGAACTATGAGACAAATGTCAGCAAATAAATGAATGTCAGACAAACTGGGGCAAATAAATTTAATTTGAGAAAATATGTCAGAAATAATGACATTCGGATTTATTTTGAAATATATATAGATATTCTATTCAGATATTCTTTAGAAACGATTACTAAAGACGTTTGTTTCTGTTGGGTGAAGGAGTTGCCATGTGAATGGTTAAGATGTTACAATTTCATTGTTTTTTTTGTTATGGCAATACTGAAGGAATTCGATGGACAGGACAAGGTTGCTCTAAAAAGCAATCCTGTGATGTCTACTACAGCTACCTTGCGACGAAGCACCAAATTGGTGTCGGATTTGTTGTTGGGAAGAGACGACTCCACCAAGTCTCCAGGTTCACCCCAGTGGACGATCGGCGTTCCACAATCTGCATCAAGGTAAAATACCATCACAACAGCCTAATTTGTGCACATGGTCCGACGGAGGAGAGGGACGATGAGACCAAGGAGCGCTTCTACCAACGGCTTGAAGACGTATATGGACGCTGCCCCCGCCACGATGTAAAAATTGTGATTGTGACACTAGGGAAATTTAGCCTCCACGACGAGACTTCCGATAACGGAATGAGGCTAATCGACTTCGCCGCAGCGAATAACATGGTAGTTAGCATCACCAGATTCTACCATAAGAGAATACACAAAGCCACATGAACCAGATTGATTACGTTGTGATTGACGGAAGGCATGCTTCCAGTGTTCTGGATGTAGGCTCCATCCGAGGCACCAACATCGACTCGGACCATTACCTTGTCGCAGCCAAGATTCGCTAACGCCTGTGTGCGTCAGGAAGGAAGCGTACCCAAACATAGCGAAAGCTCGACGTCGGAAGGCTGCAATCACAACGGTCATCCGAGGCCTACGACGCCCGGCTCTCACTCCTGCTCCAAGAGAGCACTCCTCAACTCGATGATATATACGCTCAGTGGAAACATATTTCTCACTCTATGCGTACCGCCGCCGAAGAGGTGGTGGACTTTCTCGCCTCACAGAGGAACCCATGGTACGATGAAGAGTTTCGGAAGTCAATCGGAAACTGATAAAAGATTTCTCTTTCTTTTTCTCTTCTGTGCGAAGACAATCATATTCGAGTTGCTTAAGCGGTGGTAAATTGCGCGATTGGTTCCATGTGTTGCTAACGATGCTCTCGCAACATTCCCATTGCGAGTAATTTCCCTCCGCTCTCTTTTTCTTTTTGTTTTAATTTCATAGGTGTCTGATCTCAACATTATATGAAATTTCTTTGGACATAACGAAAAGTGAGTTACACATTAGTTTTACTTTTGTCCCTCGTTGGTCCAGGTGACAGTTCGAGCTCAGTTGGAGAGTAAGGAAAGAAGCATTTTCTTTCTTCACTCTCACAACGTACGCAAGAATAAAGAACCCAAAACAAAAAGAATAAAGCGATTGCCGAATAGAAAAGCTTTTGATTTTAATTGAAACACTGTTTAGGTAACAAAGAAATGATTAATTGATGAAAAAATGATGATGATTAATTGATGAAATAAGCAATTTAATTTAAATAAAAATATGAAAATTTGAATTTAATATATAAAAATCAAGACAATTTTGTAAAATAAGGGATCTAAAAAGGGGCAACATAATTTTATATGTCTGAAAGGAAAAAATATATAAAAATCATCACAATGAATTCAACCTAGAATACTTACCTTAAATATAATACTTATGGCCTGATTCTGGCGAATAGGTAACAATAGGTAACAAGAAAATGTATTACCGAAATGTTGTTTCAAGAATTTTGAATTCGTATTCTAATAAAGTTGTAACAAGGAAAAGTTCACCTCGTGGGGAATAACAAATATTGAGTAAAAACCTCTCAAAAATAAATTAAATTCGGGAGAAACTATGAGACAAATATCAGGAAACTGGAGCAAATAATTTAATTTGAGAAAATATGTCAGAAATAATGACATTCGGATTTATTTTGAAATATATATAGATATTCTATTCAGATATTCTTTAGAAAACGATTACTAACGATTACCATCCGAGGCACCAACATCGACTCGGACCATTACCTTGTCGCAGCCAAGATTCGCTAACGCCTGTGTGCGTCAGGAAGGAAGCGTACCCAAAGATAGCGAAAGCTCGACGTCGGAAGGCTGCAATCACAACGGTCATCCGAGGCCTACGACGCCAGGCTCTCACTCCTGCTCCAAGAGAGCACTCCTCAACTCGATAATATATACGCTCAGTGGAAACATATTTCTCATTCTATGCGTACCGCCGCCGAAGAGGTGGTGGACATTCTCGCCTCACAGAGGAACCCATGGTACGATGAAGAGTGTCGCGTCTCTGCAGACAATGGCAACGCAAGCGCGAGGAGCGTTACAAAGAGAAGTGGAGGGACAAGAGGCGTCTTTTCGGCGCAAAAAGAGAGAAACGGAAAGATGTGAGTGCGAGTATATAGAAAAGCACAGATAAAGGAATGATATCCCAAAATTTGTTCAAAGGACACTGCGCCTATCCAAAGGTTTCAAGACCAGGGTCTCGTCTTGCAAGGACGAAAATGGTATCTGGTGACAGACGTTTAGGGAATTTGAATTCCCTAAACGTCTGCCGCCAGTGGAAAAGACTATAACGATATCAATTACTTTTTCTGTATCGGATAATGAATACGGGTTTCGAGTTCAATAGTTTTTGCTATGAAAATGTTATACATCTCGAACTGTCAAAGACAGAAAACTTGTCGTTTTTGACTACACGCTTATGAAACAACACAGCTATTGTTCGAGTTATTAGAATTAATATTAATTTCTATGTGTTTTTATTAGTAAGTGAAGTTAGTGAAACGCATCACGTTTGTTTTACTACAACAAAGTGAACAATTGTTGTTACAACCTTGTTGCTAGCGAATTCATGTTGCCGATCGGAAGTCAATCGGAAACTGATAAAAGATTTCTCTTTCTTTTTCTCTTCTGTGCGAAGACAATCATATTCGAGTTGCTTAAGCGGTGGTAAATTGCGCGATTGGTTCCATGTGTTGCTAACGATGCTCTCGCAACATTCCCATTGCGAGTAATTTCCCTCCGCTCTCTTTTTTCTTTTTGTTTTAATTTCATAGGTGTCTGCTCTCAACATTATATGAAAGATCTTTCGACATAACGAAAAGTGAGTTACACATTAGTTTTACTTTTGTCCCTAGTTGGTCCAGGTGACAGTTCGAGGCCAGTTGGAGAGTAAGGAAAGAAGCATTTTCTTTCTTCACTCTCACAACGTACGCAAGAATAAAGAACCCAAACAAAAAGAAAAAAGCGATTGCCGAATAGAAAATGCTTTTGATTTCAATTGAAAACACTGTTTAGGTAACAAAGAAATGATTAATTGATGAAAAAATTGATGATGATTGATGATTAATTGATGAAATAAGCAATTTAATTTAAATAAAAATTTGAATTTAATATATAAAAATCAAGAAAAATTTTGTAAAATAAGGGATCTAAAAAAGGGGCAACATAATTTTATATGTCTGAAAACAAAAATATATAAAAATCATCACAATGAATTCAACCTAGAATCTTACCTTAAATATAATACTTATGGCCTGATTCTGGCGAATAGTTAACAATAGGTAACAAGAAAATGTATTACCGAAATGTTGTTTTCAAGAATTTTGAATTCGTATTCTGATAAAGTTGTAACAAGGAAAAGTTCACCTCGTGGGGAATAACAAATATTGAGTAAAACTCTCAAAAATAAATTAAATTCGGGAGAACTATGAGACAAATATCAGGAAACTGGAGCAAATAAATTAAATTTGAGAAAATATGTCAGAAATAATGACATTCGATTTATTTTGAAATGTTTATGAAATGAATTTATGTGGCTTAGAATTCTTCCGAGTGCCATCATCAATATATTGGCCATTAAAGTGATTCTGACCATCAAAAACAACATCATATCAGTGGTCACAAAGCATAACCGCCTAAGTCTGTTTTTCAAAATGTTCAGGAGAGCAGTTTAAAGTTTCAAATATACATTGAAAGTAATGGGGCTAGGCGTTTCTTTTTTACATTTTTTAAGGAGTCTAAAAAAGATACAGACATGAAAACATGATAGCAAATAGATTTAGACACGCTGAGCACTATGACACTAAAATCTCAATTTTGTCCTAACTCGACTCGGCGGGTATGGCTTGTGACCACTGATATGGTCACATGAAGTCAAATTGTGTAATTTTGAGTGATTTTAAAGTGAGCAAGTCGAAAAAATCAATGGAAAAGTGGTCGTTACTATCGCGTACACGCATAATATCGAGAGCAAACACCGATATTGTTACTATTGTGGCTTGTTACCTATTGGCCAGAATCAGGCCGTTAGAGCCGTTTTGTTGACTCCCTGTTAAATTCCTTAAATGGCCAATAGATTTAAATTACATTTAAAAAAAACAGCCCAAAATATCGTCATTTAAAAATTGGTTTTGTTCACCGCAAATTAAGTTATTTTTGAACCATTTAAAGCCTAGTTAAGAATTTATCTGTGGTATTTGCTTTAATTGGTAAAATATATAAAAATTTTTCACAATTTGAAAGAAAAATGTCGAAGTATATTTAATTATTTTCAATTTTGAATGAAAATATCTGTTATTTTGACATATGCTTCAGAGAAACATAAATTCCACCCTTTAAATTCAAAACATTTTCAATTTCGGATAAAAGATGTCAAATGTCACTATCGTCACTTTAACTGGGAGTGAAGAAACCGAAAATCTCAACGGATTCTGATTTCGAAGCCTATGTTCTGAGATCGTAGTGGTAATCGAATCGAAGGAATCGTCAATGACCTTGCCAAGGAAAATGGTGACGATCAGGTTGGGTGGGAAAACGTTGTTGCAATTTCACCTCAGCACAACAATTTGAGCAGCAGAGCTACGCGACACAAGTCATCTGATGGGGAATTCCCCCTCTTTCTCTTTCATCTCCGCTATTCTCCTTAAAATTTCCTATCCTCTCCATAGCACGCACTCTCTTCGTACCGTGTAATGTAACTGCTGAGAGCCACAATAGGAAGCAAGATCCTTTTTCCATTGGGATCTTCCTGCGTGCTTCCGCTTCCTGTTCTTGCACCAAGATCTTTTCGTCATTTCTTAGTCGTCTCCCAAAGATTCAATACGTTGCATGTTACATGTGTCTATAGGCTGATTGTAGGCCACTCATATCTGTTTTGCAGTTGGTTGCCTTAGCACATATACATATTTGCTGCGTACGTCATTATGGTTGTGTTAACATTGGCGAGTAGAGTTCTTACTGGTTGTCTAGGTTGTAGATGCATTGATACTTGATGTTAAAGTGTGCCCACTGCATTCGAAACAGTCTTACTTTGACCATAGTCGCGACACGTAAAACGCCGGGTAGGTTTGGTGTTCATTAGTAGCCTACATCTTACCCATTCTATTCGACTGCATGCGGTTTGAAGCAGCTGCTGAATGTCACCTACTCGGAAACTTATCAGGGCT